>SJYO01041852.1:44731244-44986041 GCA_006410555.1 Capra ibex | reverse complement strand
TGTAAAAAGTGTCTTGATCTTGTTTATTAAAGTTCTAAACATACCTTTATGTTTTTTGGAGCTTATCGGTTTCGTTAGAACTCTTTCTTCTTACCTTGACCTCCTTAGTTGAACGGACTGAAGTCCGAGATGATGTTTCGGTGTCAGTAGTTCTGTCATACCATGACCGTGTTTCTGTCTGTATATCTAGTTACCTTGTTTTATCTTTCGGGTCTCTATTTAGGTGTGTGTATACCTGTGGAATAGAAACTGTTTCCTCCGTTCTTATATGTTACCTCATTTCTGTTAGAGAAATTGTTCACCACGACCCTTTTGACCAGTTGGTGAACATTTTCGAAATCAGGATTATTGTAGAATCGGAGTGTCTTCTATAAAACCTTCAAAACTGAGGTGTAGTTCTTTTCCTCGGTCAGTGGAAAGTATAAGAAGTCCCTAACTCTTCTTCTTTAGTAAGGTATATTTTACAGTCCGACTTGTAAAGGTAATGTCAAAAGTTTTACGGGCACGTTTAAACCTGGTTCTTAACTTAGTCTTAAATCTAGACATTTTCATTGAAAGTGAAAAGATGAACGTTCAAATCTTAATGTTTTGTGAGGTTTCTACAAAGAAAGTCGTAGACCTCTATAAAATAAGGTAGTTTTAAGGAAGAAGGGTATAAAAGTTGAAAAAACAACAACAACAACGACGAATGAAACACAATCAATGTCACTTTCACTTTCAACGAGTCAACACAGGCTGAGACGTTGCGGTACCTGATATCTCAGGTACCTAAGAGGTCCGGTCTTATGACCTCACCCGTCGTAAAGGGAAGAGGTCCCCTAGAAGGGTTGGGTCTAAAGGGTTTAACATCCGTCTAAGAAATGGTTAACTCGGTGTCCCTTCGGACACAATCTATTTTATATATATATATATATATATATATACATACATATACATAGGTTTAACGAGAGTAAACTTTTATTTGTATTGAGAGAATTGGAGTATAAAAGAAGAATTAGGACGATACAGAAAGAGTAACGGAAGGACAATATCAAATTACTCGTTCACCAGATGAAAGAGCTAAAACAAAGGTACAAGAAAACAGAAAAGTGAGGTCCTTTAGATAAAGACTGGACTATAAATATCTACGGAAGATTAACACTTTAAGTTTTCGATTAAATAAAAAATATAAACTCAGACAAAGGGTGAGAGTGAATGAAAGTCATGATGGGACTGAAAGTACGTTCTCCAAAAAATGGGGAAAAGAACGGAAAGATTGAGAAGAAGCTGACGTGTAGTATAATACAAAGAGACTGAAGACGACAGTTACTAAAAGAAACATGTTGGAGTAGTCAAGGGATCTGCAGTTTAATAGGGGTCGTATGACTACCGATTGTTATGACAACAAAGGTTTGGGTCTTATGAGAAAACTCGAGATTTAAATATATGGACTGAAAGATGACCCACTAAGTTGGACCTATACTTTACCTGTAGAGTCCAAGTTCTACTATTTTTAACTTAAGTAAGAAAGGAGTCTAAACGTCAAAAAGAGGTAAACTTTTGACAAATTCAGTGACTCTATCGAAGGTTTCCGTCTTTGGTCATAAAATATATAAGATATAGGGGTAGGTGGAATAAGTAGGGAAATCAGTAGTTTCGTAAATATAACCGACGGGTCGAATGTGAAGCATGACACGATCAACGAACCCTATATTACTATTCGTTCTATTTATTATTGAAGAGAGTATCACGAGTCCTCGATCAATCTTCTTCCATCTGTTACCTATTCATTGTTTTATTAAAATCTACTACTTTTCATCGTTTTTATAATTCGTATTACACATTTTCCATGTAGTAATACAGAGACTTTTTTTCAATTGTAAAAATTTTACATAGAGGGGTTATACCACTATAATCCTCTACCTCGGAAACTCATCTTTAGTCCTAATCTACTTAAATATTCTCACCCCGGGTGTGTTCATGTTAATGACAAAAATACTCAGAACTCTCTAAAGGGAAGGACGTAGACGAGAATCGGTACACTCCTAGATCGTTCTTCAACCGTCAGATGTTGGGTCTTCTCCTAAGATTAGTCTTGGATCGGTCCGACCATGGGAGCAGAGTTAGAACGTCGAAGGATTTGATACTCTTTATATAAAAACAACAAATACTCGGTGAGTTGGACACCATGAAACAATATCGTCGGACTCGACTGGCTCTATCGATATTTGAGTTCTAGAGAGAAGTCA
Organism: Capra ibex; assembly: GCA_006410555.1. Classification (NCBI taxonomy): domain Eukaryota; kingdom Metazoa; phylum Chordata; class Mammalia; order Artiodactyla; family Bovidae; genus Capra; species Capra ibex. The sequence goes on along the minus strand of SJYO01041852.1, from coordinate 44,983,813 downwards.
AGTACTTCCTACGACCTGAAGTCGGTAACTCAGATTCAAGGTCTGTCGTCTTTTGTTTCGTCTCCTTTCTGTCTTCTCCACGTATGGTATTCTCAATTTTCGAAAGTTATTGTAAGGACTTCTGTGGTTTTCGGAACAAGGAAATTAAGATTAACCGATGTAGTACGACTTTCCTTACGATAGGAAAACCGTAAAGGTAACGATGAAGTTTACTTCAACACAATAATTCCTTTCGTTCTCCCCTCCTCGTCCCGTCCGTCTACAGAGACGGCGGATTCTCTGTAGCCAATCGGAATCAACACAACTCTCCTCGAGAGACTTCCTCATCTTAGAGTCGTATATGAAAATTAGTAGTATATGATGACCGAAGTAGGAAAGTTGTTTGGCAAAACTTGATCGGAGATAAGGGAAAGGGGTACGGGAAGTAATCATTTTAAGGAGTGACGAAGAGGGGAGAGAATGTCGTAGAAGAGGGTCGATCAGAGGACAGAGTTCAGACTAGTGACTTAGTCGAAGAGTACTACGACAGGTTTTTGTACAACTCTATGTCTAGACTAAGAACTTGAAGGAACTACTTTTATGAAATTCATAAAAGTAACTAAGTTCCGTAATAGATCTATTTAGAAAGAACTTTTAGAGGGACTAGTGGGTTATAAAAAAAAAAGAGGAAGAAGGGGATTTAAAATTAGCGATCCGTACTTATTGTCGAAATTTTTACACTCACAAAGAGTAAGGGAGGTTATTGATAAACTTTTTATAACTGAAAGAAGGTTCATATGGGAAGAAAATAGATAAAGATTTTTTATCTATGTGTGAATAAGAAATACTAAGTGAGTCAACATTGGATAAACAAATTCGAGAAGGACTTATGGTATGAAAGTGTGGTACAGGGATTAAAATTTGTATGTTTTGTAACGACTTCGAGGTTATGAAAATAATAATTAAAAACAACAACAAGGTTGATGACTAGACGGTAGTATTTGACGTTCGATAGACTATCATTCCTAATACCGAAAATAAAGACTTAGGTTAATGGAGAAGGACTCGTGTAAAACTTATGAATCATTCCAAAAGGACTCACTTAATTTAAGCAATCGGATAGTCCGACTTTTAGAATCAATAAAAGACGAGAATTGATTTAGAATTACTACTGTGGTGTAAGATAAACACGATAAAGACGTCGAGGAAAAGTAGATAGGATAAATAATGAAGTTGATAGATAAAGACTGATACCAGTCGTGTATAAACTTAGTAATGTTCTAATATTTAACTAAAGGAAAGGAAATAAAAGAGTGGTAGAACTAACAAAAATAAACGGTAACTGTGTAGTGTATATAATGGTATAGTATTATGACCGTGGTTCAAATTTATTAGGGGTTAAAGAGTCAATTCAAGTAAATAGTATCGTACTGTGAATGTTCAAAATTTCTTAATCAAAACATAAGAAAATCCGAGTATCAAATAGAAGTGGAGACGGAGACGATAGGGTAGATGGAAGACCAGAAACAGATTTCCCGGTAGATATCCTTCTTCCGTAATGACTCGTACTCCGTAAGACAGTCTCTACAGTCAAAACACACCACCAGGTGGAACCCCTACACTCACTCCAGTCACCGCGTATTTCGTCTACTGGGTTTTCCGGGATTTTCAAAGTACCCTCTGACTTGATGGTCCATCTGTACTGTCCGACCAAGGTCTTTACGTAAAGAGGTAATTTTGAAATAGACCTTCCCTACTCCACCCCGTCCCCCAAGATTAAACTTTCACTTAAATCCGTAACAATAAAATACACTACGATTCCTTCCTTTGGGAACAGATCCTGACTCTGTCTTCCTTTTTTTTTTTTTGTATTTTTTCTATTGAATCACTACCTGAAATTTTCACAAACAAAACCGACAAAAATTTTAGAGTGAATTTATACAAACGTCTAAAATTTTATCATAACTAGATTGAAAAAAACCTCTAAGAAGATATTCTTGAATGTACATCAAGAATTCATACATTGACATGGAATACTACAATTAAAATAATTATACATCACTATATATATATATAATATATATTAATATATATATATTGTACGTCATTTATATATAATATATGAAATAATCGTACATCACTATATTACGTCACTAAAATTTTTCGACACACACTCTATCTAAAATTACATAACGTCGAACACACTTCATTTTATCAGAACATCATTTTCTTTAAGTGTCCTTAGATTCTCTAGTACGTGAACCAAAAGGTAAAAACCATCGTCTCGCATGAAACGGAACACTTGTCCTCTTTTTTTTAGGAGGGAGTTAAGGGGGACCCTAAAACGAAATTGGGTATCGTTGTTTTGTAGTAGACAGAGAGGATTTAACAGTCTCACTATTTTTACGAAAATTTACGTGGAGAGGAAGTTTTGGTTTCTATTTATCACGGGGGAGGTACTTCAACAGGGATTCGAGTAGTCGGTCTGACTAGAGTGGGTGATCAACAGGGTATCATAAACCAAACATGTAAAGCTTTAAATGGTTTGAGAGAGAAGTTAACATAAAGCATGACCAGGAACATTAAGACACCATCAGAAATCTGCAAGTCAATCTTTATAAATCGAGTTACAGAACGTGATTCTGATCACGTAATGCTAAAAACGGGACTCCGTCATGAGATTACTAATTTCTGGACCTCAGACCCCAGACCAACTTACTTCCACTAACGACTGAGACGAAAAGTGATCGTCACGTTGGAATCCGTTTGACGAATTCGTAAAACAAGAGACTTAGAGAAATAGATATTTTACCTCTCTATACCTATGTATATTTTATCCTGACAAACTTCAATCTTCACTCTATTTACCTATGTTACCCGTCTCAAAACACATGAATAATTCATCGGTATTTATAATGAGTAACAATAATGTAAGAAAAACTTAACTATATCGGAAATCCTTCGATTTAAATTTGTATGGAAGAAAGATAGAAAATTCCGATTTGAGTTTCAAGTCAAATAAAATTTTAAAAGAATCTACGATGATAGAGATATTTTAACAAAACAAAGTGACTCGGGGACATTACAAATGTCGTCTCTGTAGTTTGGTTCGTAAATCAATACTTGTGGAGACAGGATAAGAGACTAATAAACCCTAAACGAGGGGTAAACTTGTAATACTATGTTCAAGACACTGAGTCAACATGGACTTGACTCTGACCTGATCCATTTGAGTTAACGATCGACCGTTGACTTTCTTTTATTTTATTTCTACAAACTCAAACCCTACGAAAGGGTAAAATAAAAGAGGAAGGGGGAGTTAGAAGATGTAGGGGTCTTGAAGTTCGGTACATAGAGGTCAAACCCTGTACCACAGGAGAACTAATTGTTACACTAGTTCGAATTTCTGGTAAGACAGGGAACGTAACCCATCTTTCACGTACATTGTAATATTGTAGAGGCACAACCTTCCCGACAATGTTAAGATAGGAATTGTGACTAAGGACACGAAGGACACTCCCCCCGGGAGATGGTTCAATGTCCAGTAAGGGAAAACTTAAATAAATAAATAAAAAAACCGATACGATCCCCTCTCGTCAATAAGATCAACACTACGTGTCCGAAGAGTAACACCACAGAAGAGAATAACGTCTCGTACCCGAAATCCCGAGTGTCCGAAGTCATTAACACCGTTAACCCGAGTCATTAAAACCGAGCGTCCGAGATCTCGGGTCCGAGCTATCGACACCTCGTAACCGAATCAATGAGGTGCCGTTGACCCTAGAAGGGACTTGTCCTTAACTTGGACACAGAGGTCGTAACTGTCCACCTAAGAAATGGTGACTCGGTGGTCCCTTCGGGAACTTAAAATTAACGAACTTATAAAGACAAACCTAATGTGAATGTAAGCAAGGGGTTTTTTGTCTATATATATATTTTGAAAAAAGTCACAAAGTCTCAGTACGTCTTACAGTCAAGTCAAGAGACACTGTACAATTTAGACTGTAACCTCTAACAAGAGGATAATTATTTAAAAGTATAGAGGTCTAACATCTTTTTTACTTACTACCTCTGAACGTTCATTTTAGGACCGGTGAAATGAACGAATACATAGTTATTTAATCATACATATATTTTACAACTTAAAATTATAAGTTAAGAGTAGACATTGTACTGACTCTTACGTCGGATCTTACTAATAGTTATAACAAGACCTGTAAAATAAAGTTATTTATGTTGGATTCTTTTACACAATGTAGAAATGAAACAAAGATACAAACGGACTAAATCGTGGAAATAGTAAATCCACTAAGTATGACTCATATATTAATTTTATGATAAAAAAGATTAACCTAATGATACAGACATGGTTGGTAAAGTTTTGTCTCCCCGTGTTTTATTGTACTAATAAATCGGGTGGTAAAATACAACCGATCTGTCAAATAGAGTCTCTTCCGTTACCGTGGGGTGAGGTCATGAGAACGTACCTTTTAGGATACATGTCTCCTCGGACCACCCGACGTCAGGTACCCCAGTGCTTCTCAACCTGTACTGACTCCCTGAAGTGAAAGTGAAAAGTGAAAGTACGTAACCTCTTCCTTTACCGTTGGGTGAGGTCACAAGAACGGACCTCTTAGGGTCCCTGCCCCCTCGGACCACCCGACGGCAGATACCCCAGCATGTCTCAGCCTGTGTTGACTTCGCTGAATCGTCGTCGTCGTCGTCTGTCAAGTGGATGACATCAGACTTGGTTGAACTGACTGAGACTACCCGAGTAAGTGCCCTACAGCAATCCACCACCCAACCGACTATGAGTCGACTGAATTCTTCCAAAGTGAGTGTACACTCCGGGCACGATATAACACCTCGTCCCGTCGTCCAAATACCGAGTGTAAAGAGTAACTCACATGAAGAAACATCCTGTCAGTTTAATCGCTCTCACCTTCGACAAGTCGGAGACTACGTGTCCGAGTCTTTATCCCGGATAAAATGGACAAAAGGGTTTTGTGTCTCCCGGAATACGACAAGTAGGACTTAAAGAAAGTCCCATGTACGATCCAATCGTTGATGCAGAAACCCTTTGACCTAACCTTAACAAAGGGTAAGAAAACAAATGTATGAGAAGAAAACGTTTAACATTTAGGTCATAGTGCGAGATACTAAAGGAATCCGAGGGAGTAATAACTGTGACGGGTGTAAAAGAGAAACTGGGAGACGAAAGTACGGTCGGTAGAAAATTAAAGATAAAAGAAGAGTAGACCGGTGAGAGTAGAGTAGAAGGAAAAAGGTAAGTAAGTCAAATATTATGATAGTGATGTACTGATAAGGAAATTGGTGATAGATTGTCAAGACTTCCCGAATGGCGTTCGTCCGTGATAACATAAAAGAAATTTACACAATCCCCTCAAACATTAAAGGAGCCAAGACAGAGCGGTGTCGTTTTCTCTGTCTACCCGGTCACAATGTCAAGTCAAAGTAAACCGTTCGTTTCCTTTTCTGTATGAGTTCCACACTCCCCACCCGGTTGGGTTTTCTCTTCTCTTCTCTCCGGACTTAGACAGAACCGAAGGAGGAAAATATACAAAAAAAGAGGAACGGGACTCGGATGGGATACATTTGACCCGATCGGTCCTTCCAACAAAAAAAATAGACTCTAAGAGTGAGTCCAGGACCGGGAAGGAAACAAGAAAAAAGTACCCGAAAAAGGAAAGAAACAGAAAAGTTTTCGTCTCTGTAATGAAACGATTGATTCGAGGCAGATCAGTTCCGATACCAAAAAGGACACCAGTACATACCTAGACTCTCAACCTGACAATTCTTCCGACTCTCGGCTTCTTAACTACGAAAACTTGACACCACAACCTCTTCTGAAAACTCTCAAGGAACCTAACGTTCCTCTAGGTTGGTCAGGTAAGACTTCCTCTAGTCGGGACCCTAAAGAAACCTTCCTTACTACGATTTCGACTTTGAGGTCATGAAACCGGTGGAGTACGCTTTTCAACTGAGTAACCTTTTCTAAAACTACGACCCTCCCTAACCCCCGTCCTCCTCTTCCCCTACTGTCTCCTGCTCTACCGACCTACCGTAGTGACTGAACTACCTGTACTCAGACTCACTTGAGACCCTCAACCACTACCTGTCCCTCCGTACCGTACGACGCTAAGTGCCCCAGTGTTTCTCAGCCTGTACTGACTCGCTTACTTGACTTGACTTAACTTGACTAAGACCTGATAAAAAAGGATAAGATTGATGGATTGTTTACAGAATTCATAAGTATTGTTGAGGTACTCCGTAAATGATAATAATAGAGTAAAACATCTACTCCTTCGATTCCGTCTCCTTTTAAAGAATAGTAGTGTGAGGACTGTTCATCGTCTCAGGGAGAGTCCAAAGTAATGAATTTGGTGAGGGAACGGTCGTAGTGGGAAAAAACAGAAGAACATGAAGGGAGAGAAAGAGAAGATGGTGAGGACGAAGAAGTAGATATCCACCCGAAGGGTCGACTACGATCACCATTTCTTGGGTGGACGGTCACGTCCTCTACGTTCTCTGAACCCAAGTTAGGGACCCAGTCCTTCTAGGGGATCTCCTCCTGTACCGTTGAGTGAGGTCATAAGAAGGGACCTCTTAGGGTACCCGTCTCCTCGGACCGTCGGATGTCAGGTATCCTAGTGTTTCTCAGTCTGTGTTCACTTCGCTGAATGGTGTATGAGTGTAGAGATCCACTGATCCACTAAGACCTTTTAATAAGACATCGACATGTCTGACTAAGATCAGAGTGACTGATTTAAGAGAAAACCTACGAATTGATTCCGTCCTAGAAGAAGATCCGTGTAAGTCCAAAGACCGTCTTAAGAAAAGGACCACCAACATATTAATTCGGCGTATAGAAGAAAGATTTATAAATGGTTCCTGATGAGTCGAGGATGTCCGGTGAGTGTCCAGGGACTGTACAGTAGTGTAAGGTATCACCAAGTATCTTACCGACAAGTCAAAAAGTTCCGGTTGTCCTCTTTGAATTGTCTTTAAACTATAAGAAGTAAGTCCTTTAAGGGTTAGTTCCAACTTTCCTAAATAACCTAGTTCGGATGGGTCGTATTACAAAGAAACCTAAGAAATTTTCGTAAACCCCGGAATTAAGGTATAAATTTAGGAAAGGAAACTGTATATTTAATTAGATTATAACTCTCGTTTTAATTAGATAAAAGATCGGGAAGGTTGTGGGTTTTCTTTCACTTTCACAATCAACGAGTCAACACAAGGATACCCGACATCGGACGGTCCCGATACCACTGTTTGTGTAGTAAGACATGTTGTAGATTTGTCTCGACTTGACAGTATTCCTGGAGACCTGTCGGGTGACGAGAGGGTTGTGTCTCCTTTAGAAGTTATACAATTGGTTTCTTTGTGGTCTCTGGAAGATGTGACCACTTAGGACCTAGACAAAGAAATCAATCTCCTCCTATATTTTACCAATTCCCCGATCGATCACAAATGACATATACAAGTTCAGTTTGATATTAAGGTCGTCTTATTCCGGTCAAACATGACACTCACCCTTTCTGGTCCCTTTGAAAATTCTTCTAATATCTCGGGAAACACTGGGGTACCTGACATCCGACGGTTCGAGGAGATAGGTTCCCTAAGAAATCCGTTCTTGTGACCTCATCCAACGGTACGGGACGATGTCCCTTAGAAGGGTTAGGTCCCAAGCTTGAACACGAGAGAGAATATAGAGGACGTAACTGTCCAGCCGAGAAATGGTGATCGTGGTAGACCCTTTAGGTATGGGTTCCCTTCTCTCGATTTTGTCACGAACATAATGTTCCTCATCCTCCGAGTCTCCGGTGGAGTCTTGAGGTGGATGGTGTGACAAAAGAGGTAGTATCAAATTGTACAAGATTTGAAGACTAGAGAGGAAGGATAGACTGAAGAACTAGAGAGTCAGACTCACTTACTAAAATAAAGAATCCTCGTTCTTCTTTTTTCTGTAATTTGTCCCGGGAGAACAAATGTTTTGTACCCAAAGATGTGAGTAGGAATGGGAAAGAAAGAAAGTCTCTTTCTCCAGAGTATATATGAAGGATTCCAATTAGAAAAAGAGTAATAGACCATAAAAACATGGGGTTGAAAAATTATGTTAAATATGACTGATATTTATGAAAATAAAAGGAGGTAGAAAGTTGTGAAGGAAAAGACGTTTTAGTGATGAAATGTGTTCACAAAGAATTAATAATAAGAACGACGACAATAATAATAGGGGAATACCTTTGAAAAATGTGTCAAAAAGAATCAAAATGGGGTACTTCAAAATTATGGTGTTTATATGAGATGGAGAGGAACTCACAATGCACATAGAGTGACGAAATATGTGTTCTTCTCTTTCTCAAAAAAGTAAGGGTGAGGAAACGATTTTTTGATTAAAACAGGAACACCTACTATGACAGGAAAGATACTTATATGACACCACTGAAACTGGAAAGATAGACAAGAGGTTAGGAGGAAGAAAAGTACTACCTTTATAAACTTTCTACTTGCCGATTGGAGGGTGGGTATAGTGTCGAGAGACATTAAAGTGAAGACGGGAATGGTAAAAATAACTTAAAAAGTGATTCCAGTTGTGACAGAATAAGAAACGAATTAGATTATCTGTGCAAAATCAGGAATAGTATGAACTTGAGAAAGACTGTAAATGTTACAACTAGAAAAGAAAAGAAACACTTTGAGACAAGAAGGTACAGTTGGACCTTACGTCACAAAGGTGACACTGAACAAAGTAAGAGAAGAGACCCGGTACACAAAGGGATGTAGGATCACAAGATAAGACTTGAAGAAAAAATGGAAAGATATGAAACACTCAGCAGAGTAGAGTCCGGAAGTTGATGGTCAAGATACGAGTATTACCCTGAGTTAGTGAGTTAAGAACTAGAGAGAAACCTAGAAGTCTGTACGTGTAGAAGGACTGAGAGTACGGGTGTTTATGAAGTCTAGGTCGTAAGTCTAGAGTTCAAAACTAAGGACGGACGTAAGAGATACAAATATTTAACGTAATAAAAGTTATATTGACTATACTGTCTTTTGACTTTTGGAAGGAAGAATTAGTAAGGGAGAGAAAGTCAGGGGTACTGTTTAACAAGTACATATTGTTCTATTTTATTTGACTGTGATAAAATAAAATTAGGAACAAGATTTAGTAGACTTAGTTTCGTAGTTTGAATTGGGTAACCATTCTCAAAAACAGAGGTTAGAGGAGGGCGGGTAATAAACATGATATCGGTCTGAGTAGAAAATTTTATATTTAGACTAGTACAACGTCAAAGAGAATTTTGGTAAGTTTGGTAATAATAAGGTAATAAAACCTAAGTCTTATTTTACGTTATATAAAATAGTCACTTTAGAGAACGGACTGGGTTTTAGAAGACAATGCTTAAAGTACAGACATTCTTGATGTAGTGACTAAAAAAAAAAAAAAAATTTACGTCAGTCGACCAAAATGAATCTCGAAAGTTGAATGTACCTTTAAACCAGTCAAGTAACGTCAAGACAGGGTAGTCACAAACAATAGTAGATAAAATAAAATAATAAAAATCAAAGAGAACACTTTTCTTTATGAAAGACTATTTAGGTTGAACTTGAAGGAGTTGGATGGAAAAGTCGTCCCGACTTAGATTTAAGGTCCCCAAATAAAACGGAGTTGGGATTACCTTCAGTCACGACTTATAAGTAACCTTCCCGACTACGACTTCGACTTTGAGGTTATTAAACCGGTGGACTACACTTCTTGACTGAGTAACCTTTTCTGGGACTACGACCCTTTCTAACTTCCGTCCTCCTTTCCCCCTGCCGTCTTCTACTCTACCAACCTACCGTAGTGACTGAGTTACCTGTACTCAAACTCGTTTGAAGTCCACAACCACTACCTGTTTCTTCGGACCATACGACGTCAGGTACCCCAGTGTTTCTCAACCTGTGTTAACTCGTCGACTTGACTTGACTAAAACGGATTACTGGACCCCCTCTCTGTCGTAGAGTCCTAATTAGAACTAGTAGATAGGTTTGACTGTAGTGGTCGGTCACGACAGTTCCACTCTAGTGTCAGTCGAACGATCCAGGAAATAAATAAATAAAAACTTATGAAATGAGACCGAAGTTCCAGGGTAAGGTACATACAAGGAACTACCATTTGAATAACACTTCGGATGTCCCTAAGACATTCCATCTAAGTCCAGACATTTAAACTGTTTTTTGAGTGTCTATCGTACAAGAAAGATTAGATGAGAAGACACAATTCCACCGAGTTCCAAGAACTGTTCCCTAGACTAAGGAGTCTTTTGACGTCAACTCTTCGTCCTAGAAGTACGGATCTATAAATAATGTATTGAAACATGATAAAGGGACATCTTAATCGAAACCGTAGAACGATGTGTTAAAGAATAGTCTAAAGTAGGCGATAATTGACTGAACCAAGAGAATCTGAGGTGGAGACTTAAAGAGATGAAGTGAACACAAGGTTTAGTCTTAAAGATCCCACTCCCCAAATCTATTTAAACATCAACTAAAAAGACCCGTAATACCAGTAGTCCTATTTGTCCTAGACTTTAAATCGAAGGTAAGGTGAGATCTTTGGAGTATGAAACCAATCTCCCATCATCCTCCTCCCTATGAAAAACTGTCATACAGACGATCTTCCTTCATTAATAAGAATTAGTGTAATTTAATAGTATAAACGAATATCTTCAGAGAATAGGTGTGTCAGTTCAAGATTATTTTAACTTGTTGAATGACAATAGTTTACATGGGACGAGAGGTAACGAACCCACTGAATATATAGTCATGTATTAACAAGATGAAGAGAAACTAACGACTTGTTAAGGATATGGAGGAAGTTTTAAATTGAGTCCCCAGTATAGTAACTCCTTCTGAAATTTTTAAAGGAGAGAGAATAAAACCGAGTATTAACGAAGAGACTAGTACCACGGAGGGGTAAATCTCAACAAATTTCATAGATCACTCAATTATATGCACCGGACAAGTTGGTGTACAAGGACCATATATCAGTCGTGAGTTATTGTATCACGGTATATGTAAAGTCACGTGTTTTCATAATGAATTTATCAGTTACTAATTAACCTACTTATAAGATTTTACAACATTTAGAAGTGAGACTTATAGAGAAATTTTAGAGTGTGTTGAAACTTTCGGACCGAGGGTAGGTCAAACAAGAGGTAGTTGACTAGAGGTTGAAAAGGAGAAAGGAGATGTTGAGAGAACTTTAATTAGACAAAAACAAGAATGATGTTTTATTAAAAATACAAGGAACAATGTTATTACTTATATCAGACGTACAATAACAAATTCATATCTAGATGGAGAGGGTAAGAGAATCAAAAATCTAACCCATCGAATATTCAGACCTCTTCCGCTACCATGGGGTGAGGTTATGAGAACGGACCTTTTAGGGTACCTACCTCTCGGACCACCCGACGTCAGGTACGCCAGCGATTCTCAGCCGGTGCTGACTTCACTGAATCGTCGTCGTCGTCATCGTCGAATATTCAGTGTCAAAAAAAAAAAAAAAAGAGAAAAACCTATCCATATATAACCATAACTAAAAAAAAAAAAAATTGCAATTTGTTATACCCTTTTCTTTCTTAAACTTCCTGTCGGATCTTCTAAGAAATGTATCCGGGTTTGAAACTATGGTGTTTATCCTACGGCAATCCTCCACCCCAAAAATCCTCTACTAATCCAAATCTACTTCAACACTCGTACCTCGTGGGTACTACCCTTAGCACAGGAGTATCGTCCTACTCCTTTTGGTTCAAGAGAGAGAGAGAGGTGGTACATTCTTAAGTGGTTCTACAGTAGAGAGGACTAAGGACCCAACCCTTCCAGAGGACGTCCTCCCGTACCTTTGAGTGAGGTCACAAGAACAGACCTCTTAGGGTACCTGTCTCCTCGGACCTCAGTCCGAGTGTCTCAGTCTGTGTCGACTCCACTGTCGTGAATGTGTGATTTCCCATGTCTTTGGCACACTCTTAAGTGGTTCTTCCGTAGGAGGTAGTTATTTCTTTCCAGGAGTGGTTCTTGACTTGACCGGTCGTGGAACCAGAACCTAAAGGGTCGGAAGTCTTGACATTCTACATTTATAGATAACAAATTCAGTGGCTCGGATATCACAAAAACAATATCGTCGGACTTTACTGGTTCTGTTATTTTACTACAAAACGACAAAATTCGAAGATGTAAACATCATTAAACACTGTATATTCATAGTTAGATTATTCGATAAAAAATACCTTTCTATTCTCTGAAACAAAAGAACGACTCTGTATGTAGGTAGAGACCAGACACCGACGGACTTCTCGTGATTCGGGTATGGTGTCTCATGAGATACCCTTTTATGGATACGTCACGACACCTCCTTTGCTCCACGTGGGAATTCGTGGTCCTGAATCCTCCTTTCTGACCGTAAGTGGAGTCCGATCCGAAGTGTCGTGGTCTCATCCACATGAAAAATTGTCTGGTCAAGTGAGAGACGGGGTCACTCTGATACACACGAGGAAACGATTACTGTGGTATGATTCTTACTTTTTTTCATTAGTGTATTTGATCGAGATGGGGTTCTTCATAATTTACCCCGTGGATATAAATAGAGAAGAGTGGGGTGTTTTATGGAACTTCACTGTGATACCTCTCGAGTAAAAGTCGATTGACGTCTCACTGTCAAAAGAGGAAGACGCCCTCTTCCTATTAGTCCAAGTAATTAGGTAAGTCGGGAGGTCCCATAGTAAATAATTTAACGAGGGTTACACGGAATAAGTGAGAGTCCTTTATTAAATGTATGATCCCTTTAAACTAAGTGATAGTTCGTATAGGGTAAAATTTGTTAAGAGTAAAAGTAAGGAACCACCTTCCATTATTGAATACGTTTTATACACGTCCGTATCTAATACGGTACGACCCTTAAATAAATTCATAATGAAAGTCCTACGGTTGTAAGGTACTTTTTTTATAGACATTATATATTAAGTCACTTAAATTACTCTTAAAAGAAGGAGTACAAAAAGAACGGGATAAGGGGGGAGGGGTTTTCTTCTGTTAATTTTGATTACAAAACATTCTACAATCCGGGTCTTTCACATCCAAGTCACTGTTTGTCCTCCCGTTCAGTATGGTCATTGAAAAGATAAAGTAATAAAACGGAGTCAGAAAGTTGACTTAGGGTCGACTTCGAACAAACGCAATGTCTTTGATAGTAGATTTATCAATTAACGTGAAATTCTGTGCAACGAAGAACTACCTTTGTCGTGACCGACAGAAGAAGTCTCCCTTTTAAGTAAACTTAAAACCCCGAAAAGAAAAATTTGACGTAACCCAGAAGCAATGACACTCCCAAAAGAGATCGACACCACTCGACTCCGGTGAGAGATCTTCGTCAAGTGTCCGAGGTTTAACAGCACCGAAGGACAACGTCTGGTGTCCGAGATTCCTGTGTGTCCGAAGTCGTCAACGTCGTGCACCCGAGTCAACAATGCCGCGGACACGAGATCCCGTGTCCAAGTTATCAACACCTTATGTCCGAATTAATCCTCTTCCGTTACCGTGGGGTGAGGTCATGAGAACGGACCTTTTAGGGAACCTACCTCCTCGGACCACCCGACGTCAGGAACTCCAGCATCTCAACCTGTGTTGACTCGCTGAAGTGAAAGTGAAAAGTGAAAGTACGTAACCTCTTCCTCTACCGTTGGGTGAAGTCACAAGAACGGACCTCTTAGGGTCCCTGCCCCCTCGGACCAACCGACGGCAGGTACCCCAGCGTGTCTCAACCTGTGCTGACTTCGTTGAACCGTCGTCGTCGTCTTCGTCGTTGTCCGAATTAACAAGGAACCGTACACGTTAGAAGGGTATAGTCCCTAGTTTGGGTACAGAGGACTTGACCGTCTACCTAAGAATGGTGACTCGGTGATCCCTTCGGGGTTAGAATAAAGAAAAAGAAAAATATAAAGAATAAAAAAGTAAATACTTTGATATTATTGTGTAAATGTCCTCTGAACCTTTTATGTTTCAATGTATATCAAGGTGATATATAATGTTAACAAACAAAATTCATCTATTTAATTCTAAAAATCAACCTCAAAGTTATAGTTTGAGAGTCTTTAACAAAAGACAAAGTTATTATTTTAGTGAAAGTTGACCAATTCAAAATTAAAAAAAAAGATCTTGTCTTTCAGAGATTGCTATTGTTCGTATACACGTGATGAATAGTACACGGATCCATGTGTACGAAATGTACAGAAGTATTTTGTAAGGAAATGTTTGTTGGGACACTCCATTTACGTTGGTAATAGTGTTAACTGTCTACTCCTGCGTCTCAGTCTCGTTGGTTTTTTTTTTTTTTGTTTTTTTGTTTGCCAATCCTTAGAGAGGTACTACTCATCGAAGATGATCTGACGAACCAGAAAATTTTACCTTTATGAAGTGAGAACGGCTCTATCGATGATTTGAAGTGTGACACATTTACTATTGTATAACTTACTTTGGGTACTTTATCGTGTACCTTTCGATAAGTCAGTGGTTGACAATGGACGACGGAGGTCAACGATTATTTACTAGAGGTCACTCTTTTAGTCTACGTCAAAGTCGGGAAGATGAGTGGTTGACGAGGAAGCATTGGTTGTAATAAGCAAAACAGATCTTATATTCGACTTTTATGAGTATTCTAGGAAATTCGAAACTTTGTGATACTAAAAGGGGTCGAAAAAGATATTTACCATGTACTAAACCGTTTTTTTTTTTTTTTTTTTTTTTTTTTTTTTTTTTTTNTTTTTTTTTTTGAATTTTTTTCTTTCTTTTCTTTTATCAATTTTGGTGCTCACACAACTCCACACGTAAGAGTCGTTAGGGAAAGGGGGGAGTTCATATAACGTAGTAATATCAAACCCCTCCATAAAATATTCATCTTTCTACCTCATTTAGAAAATTATATAACTTAAACGAAGAGTCATTTTGACGGTTTATAGGTTCAGGTTGACACTAAGGTTTTATAAAGAAATAAGTCTATCGTTTAGTGTGAAATACGTCAGTTAAACAACCGGTCGTCATCTAACTCGGAGGACAGGGATTTGTGTCATAAAGAGGGACTGTATCGTTTTAGAATTCTAGTTTACTTATCACTAACTTGGACGACCGGGGAAAAGACCAGAGTTTCGTCGTCAAACGTCTTAAGACACTTCAAGTGTAATGAAGGGGACGGCGTTGGTCAGTGCATAAAATTAGAATATTTTACATTTAACATCCGAATATTCTGACTCTCGTGTTACAGGTACGACCGTCTTCTATAAAATTTAATAGAAGACTGTCACGTCTTTATCTCCATGTCTCTAAACTCGACAACCTGTTATCCCTTAAACCTCCCGTTTAGTCTGGCAGTCCACTCGTTGTCCCTAAAAGGAGGACAACACCAACAAGAGCACCGATATCAAAAGAAGGGGCCTCACGGTTCAAAAATTAAAACTATGAACGTTCTGTTACGGTCCATTCGGACGTAGTATACAAAATCTTGGCTCTCATGAAGGTTATTTTATTGTTTAGTTACCTTACCTACACTAACTTTGAAAATAAGAAGGTTTACATTTATTTAATGGGAAACTATCAGTCGACGTGAGTTGTCTGTCTACTTCACTCCTACACTCAAACGTATAAAAAAAAACTCCGGATAACTCAAAATTATAAAAGAAATTTTTTATGTCTCCTTTAATTAAGAAATCCAGTTATATTGAGTCTCTTTCTCTTTTCTACGTTAAAGTCTCGTTTTCCTTTCACGTAATAATAAATCAAATAGTTCAAGGGTGGGAGAGTTGTGGATATTTCGTGCTTAAAGTCAGGAATTGTGTCTCGTCGGCACTTATCCCCGACTCTTTAACACTGTGGTCTTTGACCTTGATTGTTCTCTTAGAACTAAGAAAAACTAATATAAACCAGGGTCTTACTTATTTTAGATGAGTCTATTTTGTTTATTCCTTTTGAACATCATCCTTTTGTTGAACAATTTTATTAAAGAATATATTTAATACATAAAGAGACTCGTCTGTCGGAAGTCCAATAACGTGATTATCGTGTAGATATTATGGTTTGAAATGATCGCACACTCTACTCACTTTGACACGTCATCAAACTTGTAAGAAACCGTAACGGAAAGAAACCCTAACCTTACTTTTGACTGGAAAAGGTCAGGACACCGGTGACGACTCAAAAGGTTTAAACGACCGTATAACGCACGTCGTGAAAGTGTCGTAATAGAAAGTCCTAAACTTTATCGAGTTGACCTTGAGGTAGTGGAGGTGATCAAAACAAGTATCACTACGAAAGATTCCGGGTGAACTAAAGTGTAAGGTCCTATAGACCGAGATCCACTCACTAGTGTGGTAACACTAATAGACCCAGCACTTCTATAAAAAACATGTCAATAAGACACATAAGAACGATGGAGAAGAATTATAGAAGACGTAGACAATCCAGGTATGGTAAAGACAGGAAATAGTTCGGGTAGAAACGTACTTTACATTGGAACCACAGAGATTAAAAGAACTTCTCTAGAGATCAGAAAGGGTAAGACAACAAAAGGAGATAAAGAAACGTAACTAGTGACTCCTTCCGAAAGAATAGAGAGGAACGATAAGAAACCTTGAGACGTAAGTCTACAAATATAGAAAGGAAAAGAGGGAACGAAAAGTGAAGAAAAGAAAAGTGTCGATAAACATTCCGGAGGGGTCTGTTGGTAAAACGAAAAAACGTAAAGAAAAGGTCCCCTACCATAACTAGGGACAGAGGACATGTTACAGTGTTTGAAGTAAGGTATCAAGTAGTCCGTGAGGTAGATAGACTAGATCAGGGAATTTAGATAAAGAGTGAAGATGACATATTAGTATTCCCTAAACTAAATCCAGTATGGACTTACCAGATCACCAAAAGGGATGAAAAAAGTTAAATCCGTCTCCTTGGTCTCTAGTTTAACGGTTATAGGCGACCTAGTAGTTTTTTGGTTCTCTCAAGGTCTTTTTGTAGATAAAGAAGAACTAACTGATACGGTTTCGGAAATTGACACACCTAGTGTTATTTGACACCTTTTAAGACTTTCTCTACCCGTATGGTCGGGTAGACTGGACGGAGAACTCTTTGGATATACGTCCAGTCCTTCGTTGTCAATCTTGACCTGTACCTTGTTGTCTAACCAAGGTCTATCCTTTTCCTCATACCGTTCCGACATATAACAGTGGGACGAATAAATAGAATATACGTCTCATGTAGTACTCTTTGCGACCCGACTTTCTTCGTGTTCGACCTTAGTTCTAACGACTCTCTTTATAGTTATTGGAGTCTATACGTCTACTGTGGGAGGAGTACCGTCTTTCACTTCTCCTTGATTTTTCGGAGAACTACTTTCACTTTCTCCTCTCACTTTTTCAACCGAATTTCGAGTTGTAAGACTTTTACTTCTAGTACCGTAGATCAAGGTAGTGAAGTACCCTTTATCTACCCCTTTGTCACCTTTGTCACAGTCTGAAATAAAAAAGCCCCGAGGTTTTAGTGACGTCTACCACTAACGTCGGTACTTTAATTTTCTGTGAATGAGGAGCCTTCCTTTCAATACTGGTTGCATCTGTCGTATAATTTTTCGTCTCTGTAATGAAACGGTTGTTTCATCAGATCAGTTCCGATACCAAAAAGATCACCAGTACATACCTACACTCCCAACCTGACACTTCTTTTGACTCACGGCTTCTTGACTACGAAAACTTGACACCACAACCTCTTCTGAGAACTCTCAGGGAACCTGACGTTCCTCTAGGTTGGTCAGGTGAGATTTCCTCTAGTCGGGACCTATAAGAAACCTTCCTGACTGCGATTTCGACTTTGAGGTCATGAAACCGGTGGAGTGCACTTATCAACTGAGTGACCTTTTCTGAGACTACGACCCTCCCTAACCCCCGTCCTCCTTTTTCCCTGCTGTCTCCTACTCTACCGACCTACCGTAGTGACTGAACTACCTACACTCAAACTCACTTGAGGCCCTCTAGCACTACCTGTCCCTCCGAACCGCACGACACTAAGTACCCCAGCGTTTCTCAGTCTGTACTGACTCGCTGACTTGACTTGACTTATGGTTTGATGTCCTGTCAGAATTGTTCCAGAGAGATATAAGAAGTTGTATCGTGAACAGATGTTCCTTGACGTTTCCTCCTCCTACTTTTCGATCCTAGTCGAGTCCACTTATTGCCTCTGTCTGTTACAGGTAGGAGAAGACTCTCGACCAAAATAGGATCCTTCCCTTCCCTTTACACGTTTCGATACAGACCTAAGACCTTTATCCTCCTCCAGAACCTCCGACGCTTCGGGTCACATTGTGACGTCGAGCTGAGGGAAATAAAGACTCCCTCGACCCTGAGAAAAACGAGTAGACATTGTGTAGTGAGACCGGACCGACTACGAAACCCCTTTGTCCTGTCCCCAGTAGTACCTTAATCCTCGTCGACTTTTGTTCCGTATATGACGGTGTTTGTCTCGTCATTTTTGGTGAGAAACGGTCTTCACTAGAGGTTCCTTACCCTCTCAATAGTACCTCGACTTCTTGACGGGACGACGATGGAGACAGGGTAGAGTTTTATTTGACATACTTTTACCTCTATCTGATAGTATTGAGTCCGTAAAGTGAGTCACTCACACCCACATACCCTCCGTCGTTGCCTTATGACTCCTTCTCTTCCTTCGACCACGATCGATTAGTGAACTCGAATACCTTTTCGGTCAATTCTTTTCTCCACGATCAACCCTGACAATGGTCCTCATGAGTGTTTTTCCTCTGGAGTTATATGTCGTTGAACAAAGAGTTGGTCTTTGTCATGTTCGAGATGTTAGTGTGTCTGATCTTGGTTTAAAACCGACAGTGTATCGTTTCTCCGAGTCGACACATACAGACTATTGTACAAACGTTTTTTACTAGAGGGATGGTACGTTAAGAGCTCGATTTTGACTGAATCGGGGTAGGTTTTTACTAACTACATGTATACTTTAATAGAGTATCCTGTGAGAGTCAGGTAGATCAGTAGTATTTTGTAAGAGTTTGGGACCTTATAAGGTTCAATTTATTATAGAACCTGTTACTACCCACGAATTGTCAGATCAATTTTTAGACTCTACTAAATTTTTAAGGTTCACTGATTAAAAAGTTCACATGTCAGATTTTAGTTGGGTTAAGTATAATAAATTGTCTTATGAATTGTAGAGTCAAACTTTGAAAACGTAAATCTATATCTTACCGAAATTTTTTTAAAAAAATCTACTAATCTGAAGTGTCAAAGAAAACATTTCAAATGTTCTGTCCCGGATCGGACGATAGTAAAGGTTTTCGTTCTTTCGGAAAGTGTTTTTGACTATATTTCAAAAGGTTTTTAAATTTTAGTGGGTGTTAGAGGTCCATCAGTAGAACATCTAAAAATATATCTATTCAATTATCCATAATTATTTAAACTTATTAGTGAGTTGACTCAAGTATCGTGTGAATTAATAAATCATTTGGTATCATACCTTTTGTTTACACATTATTTTACTTACACTATGTGTAATGTGTGTGTGTGTGTGTGGTGTTTATGTCTCTTTTTTCGATTTTCATACAAACGCAAAATAATCCAGTATCCTAATTCACAAAATAATTAATATAAATAAAAAATTAAAAGAGATTACAACGATGAAAATATAACTTTTGACCTTAAATCTTGAATTTTATACTATGGCTAATTTTTCGTTTCTTCTATTTCAGTAAATAAGTATTAAGACTACGAGACCCTAAACTCTGAAATTTTTTAGTCTTAGTCATCACCTTTTTCATATCACCACGACTACTGTAGAGAATGTTATACTAGTTGAAGAAATGGTGAGTCTTTGATTTTACTCCACTTTATAATGAGAACCTGGGACGTCCTAGATAACAGAGGTCAGATATGAAGATCTTCGTCTTTTGATATGATAGGAGCTCAGATAAATCCTAATCCCACAAAAATGATAGGGACCCAACCCTTATAGAAGACCTCTTCCCCTGCCGATGGGTGAGGTTATAAGATCGGACCTCTTAAGGTACCTGATATATCAGGTGTCCAACGTTTCTCAACCTGTGTTGACTCACTGAAAGTGCTGTCAAATTTCTAGGGAAAAAAGAAGTAAAAGGTGATACCGGTACTATTACTGATATCCTTAAGAATAACCTATTTATATACTGTAAGTAAACTCATTAGCAAATCTACAATAATAACAGAATTCGTTTCTCAATACTTTTATTCCTCTTTCACAATACAAAGTGAAACCTCTCTTAAACGACTTACTTCTTAAGTACGAAAATTGATCCGCCGACAGTAACGATAAATACTTTTACGTAAGAGGAACATCGAAATTAACAATTCTTTTAGTTATTCTGTTTATATAAAACACGAAGTGGTCAGAAAGGTTTAATAGACAAGTTTAATTATTACACTTGACTTACTTTCCCACTTACTGGTGTACGATTTTTATTTTAAATTTTGTCAGTTTTTTGTACCCAAAGACATCGGTCTTTGACACAATACATGTACATTTTATGAAAATATGTTTGTAAGGATATTATTAGTAAGAAAAAAAGTCCTGTCAAGTGGTAATTGGTAACATTCACTGTAAAAAAAACCCCCCCCGTTCTATACACACCTATGAAACTCTAGTTAAGGATATTTATAGTCAAGAACCGAAACGATGACACAAGTTTTTGTGTCGTAAAACGAGTGATTATTGTAAATAGAATCACTGGTAAGTGTCATTATACTTCTTGAATTAATAAAAACTTATCCTTCAACTTAGTAAGTTTCTAAAAATAAAAAATTTAAATAAAAGAAAAATTAATCCGAGGAGGTAGGTACCCTAAACGGTCCGTTCTCATGACCTCACCCAACGGTAACGGAAGTGACTAACCTAATATCAACGAAATATTACAACACAAACAAAGATGAACGTGTTGTTTCACTTAGTATGTAAGTACATGGAGATATTACATATGGATATATATATATATATATATATGTGTGTGGTAAAAATCTTAAAAGAAGGGTAAAATTAGTGGTGTCTAGTAACTTATCTTAACGTACTCGATAGGTCATCCAAGAGTAATCAGTAGATAAAATATATATCATAGTCATCACATATATACAGTTGGGGTCAGAGGGTTAAGTAAGGTGACAGAGAAGAGAAAACGATAAGTACAAACAAGAGACACAGAGATAAAGACGAAATGTTTATTGTAGTAAATATTGTAAAAAGATAAAAGATGTGTATTCGTAATAATATCCTATAAACGAAAGTAGAAAGACTGAAGGAGGTAAGACATATAGGTATCATTACAATGTCTATTTTATCTAACTACCAGTCATTGTATAGACTCCGGGTTTCTCGGTACCTCGTAAGTATTTCAATGGTTTAAATCGTTCAGTTTGATGTCTTATAGGTCAATTTAAACTTAAGATCCATTTTTCGTTTATAAGAATACTGGGTTTACCCTGTGTGAGTGTGATTTGTTTATAAGTGAGAAATAGACTTTAAATTTATGGAAACACTCGACTTAAAATAGACCGTTGGGACCCATGTGTCCCTAAGAAGTTCCGGATCACTCTCAGATGTATCAAAATATAAGAACCCGATCTAAAGTCCGAACCAAGATCTTTTAATAATGAACATTAAATCTTGTTGAGTTCACACAAGTAATTGTATATATACTTTCTTTGGTAGTCGTTCTATATAGTTCAAATAAAATTAAATGTAAATTTTTTATTCAACAAAATACATAAGTAGAGGAAAAGTTTTTACATAACAATAAAGGGTAGTGTTATATTTCGAAGATTGGTGATATCTCGTATAAAGTAAGTACTCCCAAAATTGTGGTTATCAAGATTTTACGCAACTATTGTCACTAAAGAAAGAAAATTACTTTATTCGTTTTAGTACATAGACAATAACGTGCTTCCTAATTTTTTATTTTGAAGAGTATAAGGTACTACATCAAATACAGTCTTTGTTTTTACAAAAGTTTATCAATACATAAGTAAATGGTTATATACTTATTTTGTAGTATGTGTCATGTACTTAAGAAATATCGGATAAGGCTGTGACACAACAATTCGTCTGTAACGTAGTAGAAACTCGAATTCCTAAATTAAACTATTGAACCTACAAAATAGAAGACTGTAAACTCCTGAAGTGTTTCCAGATCAAGACGGGTGAGGGGGGGTTGAATCCAATAAAAGTTCCACACATTTAGACATTGGTACGATTACTTTTCTCTTTCCGTTAAGTTAAACAAGTGAAAGTATAGGTTAAAATATTCTTTATTGTAAAGTGTATTTCTTTTAAGTTCTATAAGTTTATTTTTACAACTAGCAATTACAACAAGAACAAAACCTTCGTGCACACACGGTGGCAATCTATATACTCACGATTTTGAACTTTAGACCCAAGTCTAGGACTACATGTGGACTCATCTACTCACTGTAACCCAGTTAATACGTGTAAAAATAAGACATTTTACCATTATTATTATTATTACGAAAATGGAGTATCCAAGGTCCACTCTAATTTCATTTAATTAAGAATTTATTACGATGTTTGTCATCGATCATACATCACTTTACAATCGACCAACAGAAGTATATAATTTGACGTTAAAAGATCCAGTAATTATGTGAAAGTTAGTAAAATGTTGATTAACGTTAATTGATGACATTTCTAAAATCAAGAAACTGAGTGTGTACCTAATTTGAACCAATATAGTTTGTACATTTTGTTTTGGTAGTAGGAGTAACAAAAACTTTGAGTCATCATAATGTCTAGGGTGGTGAAAGTATCTTATAAAACTTCTCAACAGTTTCATATATTCAGGTTTCAATTTTCCATACCTCACGATCAAATACACGTTTTATCAGTTAAGAACGAATTGTTACAGAAGATGTAAAGGGATTTGAATTCGTAATTTATCTTTACTACAATCGTGAGATCTAAGTTTTTGGTAGTAACAAAACCTAATTCAGGTTTAAACCCATCATTTTATTTAGAATCTAAAAAAACCATTACTAGGATGTTATTTTGAAGTATAGTATTGTATTTTTCTACAATGTATCAATGTAAAAGTACCCCAGTATTTTCAGTGTATAAAGAATTCGATGTAGTTTTAATATAGTTGTGTCCAAAGTTTAATGCACTGTAAGTTAGTGATACAATCTTACTAAAATTTTGAAAACTACACACATTTGATATGAGTAAGACCACTCACACCAACACAAAGAATTTATATCTACTCCATTCGTTTTTAACTCCATAAAGATATCTCTGTAATTATTTGATTATACGTATAACTTATATACGAGGTATATCAAAACCAAATAACAACAAAAACGACACGAACAGTAAAACTAAGGGATACTCCTCTGACGTTTATCCTATAAAATCTACAGGTCGTTTCGAAGGGCCCATAGATTTCTATGATGACAAACTATAAAGGTGTTTACTCAATATACCACTTAGAGACCGTAAATTTTTATTATTACTACTACTTTATCCTAAGTCGTAAGATATCCGTCAATGATGTGACCAGGACGGGGTCTGGTGAAACCTGTAGTAGTCTATGAAGTCTTCTTTATTGGTTCATCGCATTACATACTCGGTTAGTACTTGGGCGGAAGTTCTCTGAGGATTCTGAATAAGGTAAAGGGGAAGACGGACAGAAAACTTGGTGTTAGTCTTCAGGTCCAGAGAGTCTATTAAGACGAGATAAACATCAAAGAGTCAAGTCAAGTCAACGAGTCAGCACAGACTGAGAAACACTGGGGTACTTGGTGTCGTGCGGTCCAGAAGGACAAGTAGTGGTTGAGGACTCCAGATGGGTTTGGGTGCACGTAGCTCAGCCACTACGGTAGTTGGTAGAGTAGGAGATAGTAGGGGAACAGGAGGACGGGAGTTAGAAAAGGTCGTAGTCCCAGAAAAGTTTACTCAGTCGAGAGACGTAGTCCACCGGTTTCATAACCTCAATGTCGAAGTTGTAGTTAGGAAGGTTACTTTTAGGTCGTCACTAGAGGAAATCCTACCTGACCAACCTAGAAGAACGTCAGGTTCCTGAGAGTTCTACGGACCACAACCTGAAGAGGTTGTGGTGTCAAGTTTTCTTATTTAAGAAGTCACGAGTCGAAAGAAATGTCGGGTTGAGAGTGTAGGTATGTACTGGTGATCTTTTTGGTATCAGAACTGACCTGTCTGAAACAACCGTTTCATTACAGAGACGAAAAATTATACGACAGATCCAACCAGTATTGAAAGAATGGTTCCTCATTCACAGAAAATTAAAGTACCGACGTTAGTGGTAGACGTCACTAAAACCTCGGGGGTTTTTATTTCAGACTGTGACAAAGGTGACAAAGGGGTAGATAAAGGGTACTTCACTACCCTGGCCTACGGTACTAGAAACAAAAGACTTACGACTCGAAATTCGGTTGAAAAAGTGAGAGGAGAAAGTGAAAGTAGTTCTCCGAAAAATCAAGGAGAAGTGAAAGACGGTATTCCTACCACAGTAGACGTATAGACTCCAAAGACTATAAAGAGGGCCGATAGAACTAAGGTCGAACACGAAGAAGGTCGGATCACAAAGAGTACCACATGAGACGTATGTTCAATTTATCCGTCCCACTGTTATATGTCGGAACTGTATGAGGAAAAGGATAGACCTTGATCAGACAACAAGGTACAAGTCAAGATTGACTACGAAGGACAGGACGTATGTCCAAAGAGTTCTCCGTCCAGTCCACCAGACCATAAGGGGCAGAGAAAGTCTTAAAAGGTCAAATAACCTTAGGTGTGTCAGTTTCCGAAACCGTATCAGTTATTTCGTCTTTATCTATAAATAGACCTTGAGAGAACGAAAAAGGTACTAGGTCGTCTACAACCGTTAAACTAAAGACCAAGGAGATGGAAAAGATTTTGCTCGAACTTGTAGCCCCTCAAGTGCCAAGTGTATAACGACTTCAGACCGAACCTTTTAAAACTCGTAATGAGATGATCACACACTCTACTCACGTTAACACGTCATCAAACCCGTAAGAAACCGTAACGAAAAGAAACCCTAACCTTACTTTTGATTGTAAAAGGTCAGGACACCGGTGACAACTCACAAGGTTTAGACGACTGTATAACTCACGTCATGAAAGTCTCACATTAGAAAGTCCTAAACTTTATCGAGTTGACTTTAAGGTAGTGGAGGTGATCGAAACAAACATCACTACGATGGATTCCGGGTGAACTGAAGTGTAAGGTCCTACAGACCGAGATCCACTCACTAGTGTGGTAGCACTAATAGACCCAGCACTGTTAGAAAAATCCTGTCAAAAAGGTACATAAGAACGGTGGAGAAGAATTATAGAATACGAAGACAATCCAGGTATGGTAAAGACAGGAAATAACTCGGGTAGAAAAGTACTTTACAACGGAACCATAGAGATTAAAAGAACTTCTCTAGAGATCAGAAAGGGTAAGACAACAAAAGGAGATAAAGAAACGTAACTAATGACAAAAGAATAGAGAGGAACGATAAGAAACCTTGAGACTTAAGTTTACCCATATAGAAAGGAAAAGAGGAAACGAAAAATGAAGAGAAGAAAAGTGTCGATAAAAATTCCGGAGAAGTCTGTCGGTAAAACGAAAAAACGTAAATAAAAAGAACCCCTACCAGAACTAAGGACAGAGGACATGTCACAGTACTTGAAGGCAGGTATCAAGTAGTCCGAGAAATAGAATAGATCAGGGAGTTTAGATAAAGAGTGAAGGTGAGACATCAGTATTCGCTAAATTAAATCCAGTATGGACTTACCAGATTACCAAAAGGGGTGAAAGAAGTCAAAGTCAGACTTAAACCGTTATTCCTCAAGTACTAGGCTCGGTGTCAGTCGAGGGTCAGAACAAATACGACTGACATATCTCGAAGAGGTAGAATCCGACGTTTCTTATATTAGTTAGACTAAAGACACAACTGGTAGACCACTACAGGTACACATCTCAGAAGAGAACACAACAACCTTCTCCCACAAACGATACTGGTCACGCAAGAGAACCGTCTTGAGATAATCGGAAACGGGAAGAAGTAAGGCATAAAGTTCCGGTTTAAAAGGACAATGAGGTCCACAAAGAACTGAAGGATGAAAAAGTAAGGTCAGGGGATATTACCTTTCATGTAGAAAACCCCCAAAATCAAGATCTTACAGAACATCCAGAAGTATCTTGACAAATTGAAGTCGAAGAAGTCACAATGACTAACCCCGTATCTGAACCTAATGGTACTATAACTTACCAAAAGAAACCTTTGTTTGTCTCTAGTAAGACAACAGAAACTCCAACGTAGGTTCATGACGTAAAGTCTGAGAAAAAAACTGATACTACCGATGAGGTAAAGAAGATTCCCAAAGGACGGGTGTTATCATCTATATTACTAGTAGACTTAATTTAAATGGGTAAACTCAGGTAGGATCAAGTGACAAAGGATATTACAGATACAAGTGAGAACGGTAGAGGACAAACTGGTGAAGGTTAAACGGAACTAAGTACCTGGATTGTAAGGTCCAAGGATACGTTATAACGAGAAATATCGTAGCTTGAAACGAAGGTAGTGGTCAGAGTTAGTGTTGACCCACAACAAAAACGAAACCGAGGTAGGGAAGTAAGAAAGACCTCAATAAAGAGGTGACTAGAGGTCATCGTATAACCCATGGATGGTTGGACCCCTTAAGTAGAAAGTCACAGGATAGAAAAACGGAAAAGTATGACAAGTACCCCAAGAGTTCCGTTCTTATGACTTCAACAAACGGTAAAGGAAGAAGTCACCTGGTGTAAGACAGTCTGGAGAGGTGGTGCTGGGTCGATAGACCCCACCGGGGTGTCCCGTACCGAATCAAACTGACTCAATCTGTTCCGACACCAGACACACTAGTCTAACCGATAAACAGACACTAATACCAAAGTCAGACAGACAGGAGACTAGGGGAGAGAGTCACGGATCGTAGAATGAACCTAAAGAGAATGGAACCTACACCCGAGAGAGAAGTGTTGACGAGGTCGTTTCGTGTCGACGACGAAGAATGGAGACTACGATCAATCGAGGAGAGTCGGCGACGGAAACTGGAACCCGACCCCATTTAGGAGAGCCGACACGAGTACACGGTAGAGATTTAGGGGAATAAACTAGATCACGAAGAGGAAGGAGAGGACTTATAGGACTTTTGTACTGTCTAGACACTGGTCATTCCTCCAATAGAAAAACAAAAAGAAAAGATAGATGTAAAAAAGGTATCCAGTAAAGTACATGGAAATTGAAGTCGGACACACGAATACTGGGAGTGTATATGTTTACACACACACACACGATTCAGTGATGTCAGTATAGACTGAGAAACACTGGGATACCCGACATCAGACGGTCCATGGAGACAGACATTCTAAAAGGTCCGTTCTTAAGACCTCACCCAACGGTACGGAAGGAGGTCCATTAGAAGGGTAGGTCTTTCACCTTGGGGACAGAGAATACAGAAGACGTAATCGTCCACCCAAGAAATGGTACTCGCGGTGGACCCTTCGGGAGTTTATATATGGAGATTACGGAGGAACAGTAGATTAACATATATATTTTCAATGACGTATTAACAATATCAACCTACAGATTCAGTGGTGTTTTAATTTATAGTTATTAAGAACTAAAGTAGATGATGTAAATTAGGAGGTAGTCAAAAAAAAAAGGGGGGATAAGATAGACACACGGGACGGATTCGAGATCCTAGTAAGAAAGAAGTAGAGATTACAATACTGGGATTTAATTTCCCGTAACGGACGGGACACCTACTGGTATAAACCAGTCTTTTTTTACAAACTTCGACCAGGGGGACTTAACCCTTCAACTTCAGAACCGGTGACTTGGGGGTCTTTCGAGGGTAAAACGGTGTCACAATTCACAAAGGATGAGTGTTCTATATATACATCCTCGAAGTACCTCGTTTGTCCACAATGATAACAGTGTCTCTCGTAAAGTCTGGAGTGTCATCGAAGAGAAACCGTCACAACAGTTGGCAGAACACACTTCAGTGAGTCAACACAAACTGAGAAACGTCGGGGTACCTGACATCGGATGGTCCGAGGAGGCAGGTACCCTAAAAGGTCCGTTCTCATGACCTCACCCAACGGTAAAGGAAGAGGTCCCCTAGAAGGGGTGGGTCCCTAGTTTGGGCCCAGAGGGTGTAACATCCGTCTACGAAATGGTAGTAGAATGGTCGAAACTTTTGGATACTTCAAATCTATCAAAGGTAAAGACAAAGACACGACATACAAGGTGATGAAAGGAAGATTCTTTGTCATGTTAGCAAATTAACAATGTCCTCTTAGGGTACTGGTTTAAGTGTAAGGACATCTTAGGGGTTGTTTCCACGTTCCTTGGTACTGTGGTTGTGAACGTCTACAAAGATTGAGGTAACACATTATAAAACGTTGTTCCTCTCGAAACGTCCCGACTAACCGTGAACTCGATTATAATCACTTGGATAGGAGATTCTTATACTATAATAGATTTAAATATGAGTTGTGTCCACATTTACTCATAAGAGAATAAAGTTCCTCGAGAATGTCCACCGACAGTTTCCGTAATCGTAAATCGACTTAAAGACATGGTCTCGTTACGTCACCCTCCTATACTGGTCGATGAAACTGAGTGGCGTAAATTGACGTCAAATGTAGATTCGAGATACTAAATTTTTTTCATTTTTCTCTCCTCCATTCTTCTATTTACTCTCAGTTAAAGATAGGACTTAGTATTTCTTTAAACTGGATAGTTTACTAAATTCAAGTTTTACTGTTAATTTTTTTTTTCTTGTAAATTGTATTCCCTTTATATCGAGTTTAACGTAGACTTTCACTCTCACAATCAGCGAGTCAGTATAGGTTGAGAAGCGTTGGGGTACCTGATATTGGACGGTACGAGGAGACAAGTACCCTAAGAAGTCCGTTCTTATGATCTTACCCAAAGGGACGGGAAGAGGTCCCCTTAGAAGGATGAGTAGGTCTTTTACAATTCAAATGTGAACATCAAAAAGTATGGAACTCTTAAAGACGAGAGACAAATTTTTTTTTTTTTTCAATATCAAAGTTCCGACATAATTTAAAGTGTACAAAAAGAACATATGTGTATCGATCACTGTTCGGATACTATTAGCAATTTTCTCCCATTATTTATTCTACTTGTATCCTAAAAATCCCGTCACTTTGATGAGAAACAGTATCAGATTACCATCTATGTACAATAACCTTTAAACAGATCTGAGTATCCTACATGTCGTGGTTTCCACTTGAAACCCACTATTGTTATACAGTCGTATTCAAGTAACTAACATTGTTTCTATGGTAAGACAACCCCCTACAACTGTCATCCTTTACGATACGGACACATCCCGTTCCCCATATACTCTTAGAGACGTGGAAGACAAGTTCAAACGACACTTCGATTTCGACGAGATTTTCTATATCAAATAATTTGTTTTTCTTCTTATGTTGTTAATAAAACAGTAGAAGTCATCACATAGAGTATTCATGTCTGTATTGAAACCGTATAAACTGTTTACACTGAAAGTATTGGGGTTTACAGTATATCCATAATGTTTACTCTTTCGGAGTAAAAAGGCTTTTTTTTTTTTTTTAACTTCACTTATATCAACACTCTAATTGAATCTTCTGTAGTGTTTTATTTCACGTAAAAAGTTGAAATTTTGTTTTCTACAAATTTTTTATTTAATCGTCTTTAAACATCCCGTCATAAGTTGGAAGTATCTTACAGATATCATTTTATGTTTATTCAAACAAAAATCTTCTATGTTTTTCGTAGTAAATATAAAACATAGATTTTATAATAAAGAAAAAACTTAATTAAATAAATAAAATTAACCTTCGATTAACGAAAAGTTAGAACACTACAAAATATTACAAACTTTTACCTTAAAAAGTAGTCCCATCTTACGAGTGTGCCGTATAAAATGATATGTATATTTACGATAAATTTCAATCACAGTCCGACAGTAATAAAAAGAGAAACCTTGGTTATTTTACTTAACTCTAGTAAGGGAGAGTTTTTCATACTTTTAAGTTTTGTAAATAAATGAGAGAATAAATAAGAAGATTAAATTTTAATGATTTTTACTGGGGAACGGAAGTAATTTTAAACGATAAATTTATTCATAACATTAATTTAAGATTGGTGTCTTACAGTTAATGAAATTCTAATCCTTACTTAAATAAATTCAGTGATCCCTTTAACTAGAACATACAGAAGAGTTTGTACTATTCTAAAGTTACAAATAGAATAAACCTAGTCTATTCCTAGACCGGTTTATATAAGAGAAATGATTAAAAGAAAAGATCGGAACTTTTAATACAGTATAAACGTCCAGACCATAAAATTATGTAAAATTACATATACATGACTATATCAGTAGATCCGTATTTACTTTTGTATTAGTGTAAAAAACTATGAAGAAATGTTTTTGAAACTATTACAAAATAGGATTCTCTCATGTTGTTATAATTTTCGTAACCAAGTAAATAACAAATTATGTTAAAGAAAACTTTTATCTAAATCTTTATAGAAATTACTCAACTATGAAAATACTCCGTCAATGTTCATCTTATAAAGAAATTGTGTTCGAATACTTTTTAGTTTTACTATAAAGAATTTTGACTAATAAAAGTATTTTACGGAATCATACACCATACTTTCAACATCGTTCATCACTTGTTTTGTATCAAAGAAAAGACGACAGTATTTAACAAGTGAAATATGTTCTAATTATGAGTTTCTCAAGATCTTCTAATTTTCTTTTTATGTCTTCCTTTAATGTTTCTCACCCTACCTTTTACTCTAAGTTCTTAAATCCTTTTTTGTTTGATCAAGTGAACCCCTGACCATAAAAAGTTAAATCCTTTTTTTTATAAACGTCACCACTGTTAAACAATAAATTTTTAATACAACTAGTTATAGACAATTGATTTTGAATAACTTCACAGAGACATCAACATTAAACAATATATTCCACGTAAAGGACGTTCCTTGATTTATGGGTTTCAGTTTTATGGTTAGATTTTTGAACACAAATAATAGAGTGTATTATTTAAGACGACCACTTAAGTAGAGGGTCATGACAGTGATCTTTGGGTATACGACGGGTATAAAAATAGGACAATCGGAGTCGTCTAAACAATGATATATAGAACCAGGTACATAACGACGAAGTCGAGATTCATACACCTGATAACAAGTCTGTGACTTTTTTTCTCTTTTTGTAAATAAAAATAGATAGAAACAATTATTGATTTTATATAAAGGCTTTTCGGGTCTTTTAAAGGGGTTGAACAATTATAGTTAAGGAGTAACCATCCTCATGGGTTGGTTAAATTAGTAACCTTTCCCTCTAATCTTAATAGTAGTAACTAAATCTAACCAATCTTAAGTGAAGTCACCGATTCTGACTCTTATTGAAAAAGAACTCCTTACATTTTTTAGTCCCTGTGTATTTAGTCCCTTGATAATTGTTCCCTCTTACCCTTTAGTGGTAAACTATTCGTTTAGTCTCAGATGACGGTACGGTGTACACTTAGTTTTTGTAATTGATCTTTGTTCAGTTTTCGTACTTATTTTTCGTACAGAGGATATACTTCATTAGTAGAGTGGTACCGTATAAAATTTCTGGTTAAGTATAAAGGTTAAAATCAAGTATAACATAATAACTTCCTAATACCAAATTTGATAAAAGTCCATTTTTGTGACAAGAAGAATTAGTCTCGAATAGGCTTCACCAGTTAACGAACTCTACACATCCGGGTTTGATTAAAATGAGAATTCTTAAGTCAGAACCATTCGTTTTTGAACTCTTCTTTTTCTTTTTTTTTGGTCCTTCCTAACAGAAAAAGATCGTCTCTTGGAGAAAGAATCAAACGTAATGTACAGTGTCTAGACAAGGGGAGGAAATTAAAGTACAATAAGGTCATACGACGAAAACAGGGGTACGAGGGAAGACTAGAACAGAGAAGGGGAGAGGAGAGGAAAAGTCTATACAAACACAGATACTTATGTGTTCCGAGACTGGACCTGGTCAATGTTTCTTTTATTGTGACGGACCCATTTGAAGAGTCTCGTATAGTGTCAGAGTTCTGCACATAATAAAAATTCTGTATCTGTACATACCTTGGTACATTTTATATCTCGTACATAGTATCCTTACTCCTCTCTGTCCGAAAAAGTCATCTTCTATTTACTTTCACTTTCAGTGAGTCAACACAGGTTGAGAAACATTGGGGTACCTGACGTATCAGGTACCTTAAGAGGTCCGGTCTTATGACCTCACCCGTCGGAAAGGGAAGAGGTCCTCTAGAAGGGTTGGGTCCCTACTTTGGGTCCAGAGGGCGTAACGTCCACCTAAGAAATGGTCGACTCGGTGTTCCCTTCGGGTTCTTATGACCTCACCCATCGGATAGGGAAGAGGTCGTCTAGAAGGACTGGGTCCTTAGTTTGGTCCCAGAGGACGTAGTGTCCACCTAAGAAATGGTTGACTCGATACTCCCTTCGCTTCCCGTAAAATTATTTCATTGTAAACCTAACTTGTCAACAGATTATAAAATAGATATCGTGGTTTCGTTAATTTTTTTTACTGTACCTCTTCTCTTATTAAAGACACGAGAGACATGGTCTGTAACATGTATGTGGTAGAATAAATTAGAAAGTCAATGAACCTATTCAACTATAAAAAGGATAAAATGACATCTCTTTTCGATATCCATTGTCCTGTACTGTAGAATGGTTCATATTTCGATCATGGAGTCCCTCCATAAGATTTATGCTATAATAACAGATAATATGAAAAGACGGACGGTACCATCATAAGTTAGTAATGAACATTAATTTGACTGGTTACTTGAAAGACTATTCGGTTATAATATCCGAACTTTCTTTTGACCTTATCCTTACAAAAGGAGTGGAACACAAGGGTGTATCTGAGACAGAATCAATTCAGACAACACTAGATAATATAGTTGACTGTGTTTCTTTGAAATGAAGGACCTTGTTCCGTTACCAAATACAAGAGTTGACGGTCCATACCTGACAAAGAGAAATCATTAAAGGATGACGTTATTTTCACTGAAAAGTAACAATTTTCGGTGACGATACTACTTTTGTACTGAAAATAAATTTCCTGTTTTTAGAGTTTGAGGACTTTTAGAACGTTTTCGATTTCCATTTTGTCAAAGATCCTAATAAATATAGTCTTTTTCACTTCTACAAAAGTTGAACTTTCGTACCAAATACATAAAATTGTTAATTAAATAAGGTACACGAAATTTGTTGCATACAAGGTAAGTATAAACTCTGTTGAACTCCGATTTCTTTTTTTAATTTTACTTGTGATTTTACACAATTATATTTTTTATTACTGTTACGTCGTTAAAGGTCATCATTGACAGTTTTTTACACCCGTCTAGATAGTAACTTTCGGTTTCAAACTTCGTACCCAAAAAGTTCACACAAGACTTCCATTAAACGGACTAGAGTCTGACGTCTGGAAAGAGTTCCAATTCTAAACCATACCTTTAATGAGACTACTTTATTATTAGAAATATTATTAATTAGTCAATGAATTATACTCGTTCTCTAGGTCGATCCTTATTATGTGTTAAGAAAATAAACATCAAAAGTGTTATTAGGACATTCAGTTCATCTTTATAAAAGGAGTAACACCTCCAATTTTTTCATTTCGAATCTTTCTTACTTAAACCTTTTTAGTGTTTAATACTTAATACCTTGTCCTTAGTCTCGGGTTCAGAATTCCTAATATATGGGATCTAAATTAGTGGAAGTCCAAGAACAAAAATTTTTCAGTCTAAAGAGTGTTTAAGAGTAGTCTAAATGGGTCCTGAAAAACTAAAGATACTCTCTTCCGTATATGACCGTAATAATCGTCAGGAAAAGAGTGGAGACGAATAGATCTACAGAGAAACAGATGACGTTTACACTAGTTGATGTATTTCTAACGACTGAGAATTAAAAGGAAAGTCGTCACAAAGTGGGTACAAATCTTCATTATAAAGTTTATGTATGTGTTTGTTAAGTCTAATGACTCACGGTCGATAAGTCATCAGTAATATATATACATTTAACATTAAATAAAAAATTTTGCCCACTTATAATTATAGTAAAAAATATCTTTTCTGATGTTTTCTGAGGAAACCTAATACAACGAGTTCTAGTGTACCGGATTACGTTGTTATAAAGTTTTTATCAAGACTCCCGTGTTTAAAGAAAAAAAGAAAATGGACAATTTAAATTTTTTTTTTTTTTTTTCAGAAAAGGATTTATAGTTGTTACGTCAAAACGATTTCAATGTTAAAACCCTTTAATTGGTCGGAGTCTTGGTGGGGGTCAGAAAGACAGTTCACATAGACCCAGAGGTGGTAGAGTGACGACGGACGTAAAGAGGGTCCTGAACCCCAATCCACTTCTCCCCATCTCTTCTAAGATATTTACAGAGGAGTTCATGTCTCGGGTCCTCTCAGGTCCCACTCCACGACCCGAGGAACTTACGTCACATCTCATCGGAGAGATATAGTAAAAGAGAGGGGGTTGGGGGTCGAGGGAAGACGAAAGGAGTCCAAACTTTATGTCCTTCAAACTAATAGGTCTCGTTTAATTTATAAAATATAGTCTAATATAATGTTGTTTGTAACGATTCACGAAAGACAAGTCAAGTCAACGAGTCAACACAGACTAAGAAACGTTGGGGTACCTGACGTCGTGTGGTCCGAAGGGTCAGGTAGTGGTTGAGGGTCTCGAACAAGTTTGAGTACAGGTAGTTCAACCACTACGGTAGGTTGGTAAAATAAGAGACAACAGGGAAAGAGGAGGACGAAAGTTATAAAGGGTCGTAGTCAAGAAGTACTCAAGGTTACTCAGTCAAGGTTACTCAAGGTTACTCAGTCAAGGTTACTCAGTCAAGAAGTGTTCCACCGGTTTCATAACCTCAAAGTCGAAGTCGTAGTCAGGTTTAGATTCACAACTTAAGTTCGTGGAGTTTCATCGAGACCCGATCAAACAATTTAAAGTGAATGACGTATTTCCCTGGAACAAAGATCGGTGAACCTTGCAACATCCACGAGTCAGAATATGATGGAGAAAGGTGAACCGGAACAAAGAAGAGGTAACGATTCCCAAAAGTTTTTCAAGTATGTGTCGTTATTTACTTTACACACCCCACAAAAAGAAGTATAGTTTTGTGTAGCTCAACATTAACTTCTTAACCACGTAGATCTTTTACGTCAGACCGAATCCTTTCTTTTCGTTCCCATTTAAAAAGTTTCATAATCAGATTGTCGGTAGTCCATATTAGAGGAACCCGTATACGTCGTAGTCCTAGTGATGAAACAAAACTAAAAAGAAAAATTCGTTAAAGTTTCTTTGACTTCAACTTTTATCAGTTAAACTTTTAAGAACCCTCAAGGAACTATCAGATGACCAATCCTAAGACCCGAAAGTGAGAACACCAGACCCCTTGACTCTATGACGTTCGACGTACCGGTTTTTATTTTATTTATGTTTAAGAATGTATCATTGTTCATTCTAACAAAACATAGTGACTTAAAATTACTATAATTTTATTGGGAAATCCATCTGTGACTGGAACTGTTTTTACATTCCCATTAAAACTGTATTCCTGTGTAACTATTACACAATAATACAGTGACTTCAGACATTACAGAAAACTAGTGGTTACCCGTCATGTAATGTAATTTACTACGATGTCTTTTAAATTCAATAACTACTCTACTTTACAAGGTTTTATCGTAGTATCAGATTGTAGAACTTATCTTTTAAGTGTAAAATACACATATTCATTATATCATTAAGTTTCTCTTCCTTATTTTTTTGGGAGGTAATAAATCTATGAATAAAACATATTATTGACCTGTAAGTCGTTGACTTCAAATTTAAACGTAAACCTATAACTTACTATAACAGTTTACTCACAAATAACAGACAAATTTAAATTTTGGACGGATAGGTTCAATCGAAAGAAAAGAAAAAAAGGGATCTCGAGAAGGTCATAGACTCGAGATAAGATAATTTGTTTTTCACTCGTTTTGAGTGAAAAAGAACCAGAGAAAAATAGATGTACTATATTAGTGTGTTTTCACAAAAATTTTTGAACGTAGTTAACAATAAAACAATTAAATAAAAAATTAACCTCATATTAACGAAATGTTACAATACAATCAAAGACGACATGTTGTTGTACTTAGTCGATATTCATATGTCTATAGGAGAGTGAGAACTCGAAGGGAGGGTGGGAGTAGGGTAGGGAGACCCGGTAGTGTCTGAAAAAACATAAAACTTCACAAAAGAGAAATAAGGAGTACCAGTACTACATTCAATGGAGAAATACTACTTTCTTTATAAGACATGGAGACACGATCAGTTAAACCATCGATCATCGGTGTACACCGAAGAACCGTGACATTTCCATCACTCACTTTGACTCCTTGTTTATCAGTTACACCGGACACCGATACTTAATCTCTTACGTCCATGAAGTCTCCACCAGTTAACGAGTCAGTACAGTTTGATAAACTTTGGAGTCCTGAAATCGAGAGGTACAACGAGACAGGTATCCTAAAAGGTCCGTTCTTATCACCTCACCCAACGGTAAGGGAAGAGGTTCCCTAGAAGGGTTAAGTCCCTAGTTTCGACGTAGAGAACGTAACGGTTTGACTAACAAATGGTGATCGTGGTGGACCCTTCGGGTATTATTTATGTGGAAACTATGTATGTAAGTCTACCAAGATTTGAAAGTCACCAAATTGAATACTAAAAATTGAAATCCTACCACGTTTTCGTTATACATAAGTCATATTTGACATGAAACTTGAAACTAGAAAGGACCCCGACCACTAAAGTC
This sequence comes from Capra ibex, assembly GCA_006410555.1. Lineage (NCBI taxonomy): Eukaryota > Metazoa > Chordata > Mammalia > Artiodactyla > Bovidae > Capra > Capra ibex. The sequence goes on along the minus strand of SJYO01041852.1, from coordinate 44,946,755 downwards.
CTGGTAGGAGAGATCGCTAACACCCACCGTCGTCTCTCGGTACTGACCTCAGTCAGCTACTATCGTTCTCATTTTCACTTGAGTGAATGTTGGTAAGACATGGGTGTGTTCGTAAGACAAAAAGAGAAAGTCTTATCGTAAGTTATATAATGTACTTTATAGGTTATAAAATAATATTTTATCTGAAACACATCTACCAAAGTAGGGTGAATCGGACTACATTCACGAGACTCGTTCCAATTTCACTTGACCCGATTCGATGAAACAAACTATTCAATCCACATAATTTTCGTAAATTTAAGTACTATAAAAATTGTACTACCCAAATTTTCCTACATTCGGGTAACATTCAACTCCTTCTAGACATATAAATGAAACAAATACTTAAAACACTTACATACACACTAAAATAAAAGGCTGACGACAGAGACGTCGGAGGTTTAACAGATTGTTGGACATTGAGGGTCTTGATTGTGTATCTATCTGAAGATGACATGACATGATCCCAACTAGACCTACTGATTACTATATACCGTCTTCAATACCGTACAGTCAAGACTCTAACTAGACCTGACCCCGAAGGGGAAGCCCGAAATACGGAGAGATACATAGAAAGAGTTTGTCAAACACTCCTTGACTTGGAATGGTTGTTGATGTAGTACACTCGCATCTTTGTATATGAATTTGAGATCACGTCAGAACTCAACCGACGTCTGCTCCGACTGTCGAACTGACGTTGGAGAATTCTCTGACACTCGGTCTAAGTGGGTCGATTCGTCGAAGGTATAAAGACTGAGAGTCTTTGACTTTATTATTTACAAACAACAGAAGTTGACGATCTAAACCCCTGTTGAAAATTACGTCGTTATCTATTTATATTACCATATGGACGATTGGATACATATAAATAAAAAGTTGACACTAATTACTTAATGAAATTAAGATTATAGAAAGTATCTAACAACGTAACACAAAAGATCTATCCGTTTTTACAAACTAGAAAGTCTTTCCTACAAAGAAAGAGATTATGAAGAATGAAACAAAGAACAATATAAAATGTTCAATCTTTCTTTTTTTATGTAAATTTAGTATCACTACTGGAATTGTTAAGAAATAGATAAGGATTAAAATGAATCTTAAGAAGATTACATGGTAGTGACATACATTATAATTGATAACTATACTATTTTGATATGACATAATACGATTTATATTAAATATCAAATTATTCTTTATATAGTTCTTACGACTTCGACTTTGAGGTTATGAAACCGGTGGAATACGTTTCTCAACTGAGTGACATTTTCTGAGACTACGACCCTCCCTAACCCCCGTCCTCCTCTTCCGCTTCTGGTTCCTACTCTACCGACCTACCGTAGTGGCTGAGATACCTATACTCAAACTCACTTGGGGCCCTCAACCACTACCTGTCCCTCCGGACCACACGACAGTAAGTCCCCCAGTGTCTCTCAGCCTGTGCTGACTCACTGACTTGACTTGACTTGACTATAGTTCTTATTTAAACTTTTAAATTTTATATAAAATCGTACACAACTCTATTATTTATAAGTACAAAAATTTTAGTAAAATTAACAATTTAACTTTCTAGTTACACTGTAAAATGTAAAACCACTTTTGTCGTTGATAAAAAACCTTTGTTTTTTTAGACTTACAAAAGTCAAATTCGTCATTTTATGAGAAAATTAAAGTCTAAATAATGGTAACGTAGCAATTTATTATAGTTACAATAATAAAGATTTTGTGGTACTAGGTCGATTGCAAATTGCACGTAATATCTAAAAAACATCAGAAATACCAGACGTGTTTATTTAAAGTACGAAAGACTTTAATTTCTGATATAAAAGATAACAAAAGTACAATTTCCTAACTAATGTCACAATATGGATATTTTGTAGAGTTATTTACGAATCTGTTTTCTCACTCATAAACTATTCGACGTAACAATAATCTCCTCAAGTAAAATCCAGGAAATGAAAATGATGTATAACCCTCTATCAAAGGTTTAACCTTTAAGTCAATACTCAACGTTTCTCAGTCTGTGTTGACTTACTGACTGTAAAAGTGAAACTTATAAAATCTGACGTAGTAGTACGAGAATTCTAGATTTTTACGGATTAAGGACGTAGATTCCTTTATAATAATATATATTTAATACCTAAAGTTTCGTATTCAGTTATAAAGTTTCGAAAGAATTTTAAGTAAGGGAACTTTTTTAGTAAAATTTTAAGTTACCATATAATTTCTCGATGGATATTACGGGTGTGGTTCACAGATCCGTCAAAGTGTACGGTCAAATGAATTACTCCATCTAACGACAAAAATCAGTGATTCAGCACACACTGAGAAAACACTGGAGTATCTGACATCGAGTGGTCCGAAGAGACAGGTACCCTAAAGAGTCCGTTCTTATGACCTCACTGTATAGTAAAGAAGGAGATACTTTAGAAGACCGTATTGTCAGCTTGGACGGCAGAGGATGTGACCGTCTATCTAAGAAATGGTTACTCGGTGGTACCTTTGGGTTACTCTAGTTATATTTCTTATGTTTCTACCGGTAAAATGATAGTATTTCCTCTTTTTAGTTCAAGGTTATTCGATAATTCATTTTCGTAGATCAAAAGAGGTTCCATGTAAGTGATTGAGTAAGTAAAATCCTTTTTATCAAAAGGCAAAAGCGATAAGTATTTAAAGGAGTAATTTAGAAGAAAGTTATGAAGGTGATCTCTGGGTGAACAAAAGTCGGAAACAGTTACTGATTTCACAAACATACCTGTCAGGTACCTAACACAAAGATGTAAGTCTTTGTGTATTGAAACAATCTTTGGAGTACACTATGTTTACACACGTCCGTAAACTCCAACCTTTCATAACAAGGTTTAAGACGGATAGATGTAGTGTCGGTCTCACGAAACAAAACCACAAGTAAGGGATCTTTATATGTCTTTTATTTTATATAGAGACAGTTAGAATTTTAATCGTCTCAGGTGAAGGACTCCTTTCGAAAGGAGTCTTTATACTATTGGTACGTTTTATTTACGGATTAACTATGTTGAACCCGAAGTTCTATCTTTTTTTACAGTGGTCTATAAGTATTCCGACACTCTTTGTGTCTCTAATCATTTAACTATGATCAAAGAACTCTTATTGATTTAAAATTATGTCATACAACTAAAAGGTAAGAAAGTCCAATCATAGGGAAGTGTTTGTCTTTGTAATAATTTGAAAGTCTATACTTCACTCAATGATAAAGGACCACTGAAAGTTCGATTATAAGACCACAAAAACAGTCAACTTTTATAGTATAAGACACTATGAGGTCGGTTACATCTTCCGTCAATCGTATAAAAACGAAGAGAAGATTATTTACACTCAATAATAATAAATAACTAGTTTGTTATGAAACAGTCTATTACTATTACGTTTATTACCTGACAACAAAGTTTAAAGATACAAGAGGTAGTTTCATTTGACGACTTTAAACAAAGAAATAATAAGAGAACGTTTGGTATGAAAATTACATCAATCTTAATCAATGTTGAGAAAGACTATAATTTTTGTTCGTTTTTTTTTAGTGAATTGGTGGTTGTTTCAATAAAAATATTTTTACATTTCTCCCTCTCTCTTTCTCTAACTCTCTGTCTAAGACGTAAGTACACATTTTAAGTTATTTGGATACACAATCATTTAAAATATACAGTCGAACCGACTCGGTGAACCCACGGGTCTATAAACCGGTTTGTGACAAGACTCATATACAGACACTCCCAAAAATATCTACTCTAATTGTAAACTTATCATCTAACTCCTTTCATTTAACGGAAGGAACTATACCGACCCGGAGTAGATTAGTTAACTTTTGGATTTATCTTGTTTTTTCGGACTTTCCCTTGAGAAGGAGAAACTACCTAAACTTGATCCTGTAAACAGAGAAGACCAGAAGTGTCAGTTTGACTTTGTAAATGAATAGAACCCAAAACTTAGGTAGTCGGAAATCTGATATTAAATATGGTAGTCGAGGGGACCAAGAGTCCTGAACCTGACTTTCGTAACAGAGAGGGTCCAGAGGTTAAATAAGTGATATCTAGAACCCTGTAGAGTCGGATGTACAGTATACTCGGTCAAAGAATATTATTTCGAGATTCTATATATCCGATATAACCTATAAGTACTTTATACACTTTGTATCCTCTATAGATATCTAGACAATAGGTAGACATACGGAGGACAATCAAGAGTAAGAGATCTCTTGGGACTGATTATGTTGTATAAATTTGGTTACTTTACAATGAAACCCCAACTTTATACTATAAAACAAAAATTGTTAAAATTTTTTTATTAGGTGGTATTTGTGTTCGTATCTATCAAAAGTAGTTCATACTGAACGCCAGGTTGATACGAGGCTTCTTAAAATTCTTGTACAGATCTAAAAGAATTGTTATTCAATTTGAAATAAACGAAAAAGGTGGGAGGACAGGGGTGGATTTCGACATTTAGAGGAACATTATTTCACGGTGTCTGTATAAAACAAATACCATACTTAATGAGATACTGTGAATTTGAGATTCTTTACAGTGTCAGACATATGTGGACAAGTTTCCGGTTGAGGAGGGTGACTATTCAGCCACCCCTTCTCGAAAATATCTGGTTCCCTCCCCCGATGGACGTCTTTGACACGTCAGTCAAGACTGTCAGTAGAACTTTAACCAGTGACTACGTGACTAGTCGTAGTAGAAGATTCAATTCGAAAATTAAAACATAACCTCATATCGGATAGAACCAAACAAAGGTTCCGTTTAGTAAGTCATAGTGTTATTAGGTTCAGATACGGGGTTGGTCATTACGACTTCTTCGACTTCAACTTGCCAAGATACTTATGGATGTTCTAGAAAATCTTGATTGTGGGGTTTTTCTACAGGAAAAGTAATATCCCCTGATCTTACGTTTTCATCCTTCAGTTCTTAGTGGACCTCATTGTCCGTTTAAACGGGAACCTTATGCCTTACTTCGTCCTGTTTCTGATTATCTCAAAACAGTTCTTTTACGTGACCAGTATCGTTTGTGGGAGAAGGTTGTTGTGTTCTCTTCCGAGATGTGTACCTGTAGTGGTCTACAAGTTGTGTCTTTAGTCTGACTAATATGAGAAACGTCGGTTTCTACTTCTTCGAGACATATCAGTTGTTTTTGTTTTGGTTCTCGACTGACACCGAGTCTAGTACTTGAGGAATAATGGTTTAAGTCTGAATTTAAATTCTTTCATCCCTTTTGGTGATCTGGTAAGTCCATACTGGATTTAGTTTAGGGAATACTGATATGTCACCTTCACTCTTTATCTAAATTCCCTGATCTAGACCATCTATCTTATGGACTACTTGATACCTGACTCCAAACACTGTAATATGTCCTCTGTCCCTAGTTCTGGTAGGCGAACATTTTCTTTACGTTTTTTCGTTTTACCGACAGACTCTTCCGGAATGTTTATCGACACTTTTCTTCTCTGCACTTTTCGTTTCTGCTTTTTCTTTCTATATTCGTAGACTTACGTCTCAAGGTTTCTTATCGTTCCTCTCTATTCTTTCGGAAGGAGTCACTAGTTACGTTTCTTTATCTCCTTTTGTTGTCTTACCCTTTCTGATCTCTAGAGAAGTTCTTTTAATCTCTGTTGTTCCCCTATAAAGTACATTTATACCCGAACTATCCCTGTCTTTACCATACCCGGATTGTCTTCGTCTTCTATAATTCTTCTCTACCGTTCTTATGTGCCTTCTTGACATGTTTTTTCTACAAGTGCTGGGTCTATTAGTGTTACCATACTATTGAGTCGATCTCCGTCTGTAGGACCTTACACTTTAGTTCAACCGGAGTCTTTCGTAGTGATACTTGTTTCGATGACCTCCACTACCTTAAGGTCAACTCTATAAAATTTAGGACTTTCTACTACGACACTTTCACGACGTGAGTTATACGGTCGTTTTAAACCTTTTGAGTCGTCACCGATGTCCTGACCTTTTCCAGTCAAAAGTGAGGTTAGGGTTTCTTTCCGTTACGGTTTCTTACGAGTTTGATGACGTGTTAACGTGAGTAGAGTGTACGATCATTTCATTACGAGTTTTAAGAGGTTCGGTCCGAAGTCGTTATGCACTTGGCACTTGAAGGACTACAAGTTCGACCAAAATCTTTTCCGTCTCCTTGGTCTCTAGTTTAACGGTTGTAGGTGATCTAGTAGTTTTTTCGTCCTCTCAAGGTCTTTTTGTAAATAAAGACGAAATAACTGATACGGTTTCGGAAATTGACACACCTAGTGTTATTTGACACCTTTTAAGAAGTTCTCTACCCTTATGGACTCGTGGACTGGACGGAGAACTCTTCAGACATACGTCCAGTCCTTCGTTGTCAATCTTGACCTGTACTTTGTTGTCTGACCAAGGTTTTTCCTTTTCCTCACGCAGTTCCGACATATGAGAGTGGGACGAATAAATTGAAGATCCGTCTCATCTAGTACTCTTTGCGACCTGACCTTGTTCGTGATCGACCTTAGTTTTAACGATCCTCTTTATAGTTATTGGAGTCTATACGTCTACCGTGGTGGGAATACCGTCTTTCACTTCTCCTTGATTTTTTGGAGAACTACTTTCACTTTCTCCTCTCACTTTTTCAACCGACTTTCGAGTCGTAAGTCTTTTACTTCTAGTACCGTAGTCCAGGGTAGTAAAGTACCCTTTATCTACCCCTTTGTCACCTTTGTCACAGTCTGATAAAAACCCCTGAGATTTAAGTCACGTCTACCACTAACGTCGGTACTTTAATTTTCTACGAATGAGGAACCTTACTTTCAATACTGGTTGGATCTATCGTATAATTGTCAGAAAACCTGACACACCCTCTCCTTCTCCCACTCTACTAAACCTTCTTACCTACGAAAACTTGACGCCACAACCTCTTCTGAGACCTCTCAGGGAACCTGACGTTCCTCTAGGTTGGTCAGGTAAGACTTCCTCTAGTCGGGACCCACAAGAAACCTTCCTTGCTACAATTTCAACTTTTAGGTCATGAAACCGATGGAGTACGCTTCTCAACTGAGAAACCTTTTCTGAGACTACGACCTTCCCTAACCCCCGTCCTCCTCTTCCCCTGCTGTCTCCTACTCTACCGACCTACCGTAGTGGCTGAGCTACCTGAACTCAGACTCACTTGAAGCTCTCAACCACTACCTGTCCCTCCGGACCGAACGAGACTAAGTGCCCTAGCGTATCTCAGTCTGTACTGACTCGTTGACTTGACTCGACTTGACTTCACTGACTTACATCATACTAAACATACATCAGTCCTAATTCTTAATAAATTTTAGAAGACCTTAAAACAAAACTCAGTAGATAGGACAAAAATACAAATAGTCTTGGGACTATAACTATGAGAATTAAGTGAGATAGAGGGTTTGGGTCAATGGGGAAGTCTTAAGACATTTGTAGATCTTAAGAAATACGAATTATTCAATAGTATTAAGTCCACTAAAATTGGTTTATAATTTTACGATAATAAGGTCAGAGATAAAATTAAAACGAGTCAAGTCAAGTGAAGTCAAGTCAGCGAGTCAACACAGGTTGAGAAACGCTGAGGTACTTAACGTCGTGCGGTCCGGAGGGACAGGTAGTGGTCGAGGGTCTCAAGTGAGTTTGAGAACAGGTAGTTCAGCCACTACGGTAGGCCAGTGGAGTAGGAGACAGCAGGGGAAGAGAAGGACGGGTGTTAGGGAGGGTAGTAGTCCCAGAAAAGGTTTTTTAGTTGAGAAGTGTACTCCACCGATTTCATAACCTCAAAGTCGAAATCATAGTCAAGAAGGTTTCTGGTGGGTCCTGACTAGAGCAAATCTTACCTGACCAACCTAGAGGAACGTTAGGTTCCCTAAGAGTTCTCAGAAGAGGTTGTGGTGTCAAGTTTTCGTAATTAACAAGTCGGGACTCGAAAGAAGTGTCAGGTTGACAGTGTAGGTATGTAATGGTGATCTTTTTGGTATCGGAACTGATCTATCTGGAAACAACCGTTTCATTGTAGACACGAAAGCATATACGATAGATCCAACCAGTATTGAATGGAAGGTTCCTCATTCGTAGAAAAGTAAATTACCGACGTTAGCGGTAGACGTCACTAAAACCTCGGGGGTTTTTATTTCAGACTGTGACAAAGGTGACAAAGGAGTAGATAAAGGGTACTTCACTACCCTGGTCTACGGTACTAGAAGCAAAAGACTTACAACTCCAAATTCGGTTGAAAAAGTGAGAGGAGAAATGAAAGAAGTTCTCCAAAAAATCAAGGAGAAGTGAAAGACGGTATTCCCACCATAGTAGACGTATAGACTCCAATAACGATAAAGGGGACCGCTAAAACTAAGGTCGAACACGAAGAAGGTCAGGTCGCAAAGAGTACTACATGAGACGTATCTTCAATTTATTCGTCCACTGTTATATGTCGGAACTGCATGAGGAAAAGGATAAACCCTGGTCAGACAACAAGGTACAGGACAAGATTGACAACGAAGGACTGGACGTATATCCAAAGAGTTTTCCTTCCAGTCCACGAGTCCATAAGGGTAGAGAAAGTCTTAAAAGGTGTCAAATAATACTAGGTGTGTCAGTTTCCGAAACCGTATCAGTTATTTCGTCTTTATCTAGAAAAAGACCTTGAGAGAAGGAAAAAGGTACTAGGTCGCCTACAACCGTTAAACTAGAGACCAGGGAGACGGAAAAGACTTTGGTCGAACTTGTAGACCTTTAGTACCAAGTATATAGCGATTTCGGACCGAACCTCTTAAAACTCGTAATGAAATGATCGTACACAATGACGACGACGATTCAGTACAGTCAGTACAGGTTGAGACACGCTGGGGTATCTGTCGTCGGGTTGTCCCAGGAGACAGGGACCCTAAGAGGTCCGTTCTTATGACCTCACCCAACGGTAAAGGAAGAGGTTACGTACTTTACTTTTCACTTTCACTTCAGTGAGTCAACAGAGACTGAGAATCGTTGGGGAACCTGACATCGGATAGTCCGAGGAGGCAGGTACCCTAAGAGGTCCGTTCTCACATAACGGCAACGCAAAAGACTGATCGCACACTCTACTCACGTTAAAACGCCATCAAACTCGTAAGAAACCGCAACGGAAAGAAACCCTAACCTTACTTTTCACTGGAAAAAGTCAGGACAACGGTGACGACTCGAAAGGTTTAAACGACCGTATAACTCACGTCGTGAAAGTGTCGTAGTAGAAGGTCCTAAACTTTATCGAGTTGACCTTAAGGTAGTGGAGGTGATCGAAACGAGTATCACTACGAAAGATTACGGTTGAACTGAAGTGTAAGTCCTACAGACCGAGATCCACTCACTAGTGTGGTAGCACTAATGGAACCAGCACTTCTAGACAAAACATGTCAGGAAGACACATAAGAACGGTGGAGAAGAATTATAGAAGACGAAGACAATCCAGGTATGGTAAAGACAGGGATAACTTGGGTAGAAACGTACTTTATAAGGGAACCATAAACATTAAAAGAACTTCTCTAGAGATCAGAAAGGGTAAGACAACAAAAGGAAATAAAGAAACGTAACTATCGACTTCCGAAAGAATAGAGAGGAACGATAAGAAACCTTGAGACGTAAGTCTACGAATAAAGAAAGGAAACAAGGAAACGAAAAGTGAAGGGAAGAAAAGTGTCGATAAACATTCCGGAGGGGTCTGTCGGTAAAACGAAAAACGTAAAGAAAAGGTACCCCTACCAAAACTAGAGACAGAGGACATGTTACAGTCCTTGGAGATAGGTACGATGTTCAGATTTTTAAGTAGTCTTTTAGGTGATTTTATTCGATGTTGAATTTTTGATTAATTGAAAAAACAATGTCCTCTGAGTCTTATCACAGTTACTGATTTTAAACTTTTTGGTATTTATTATATATAACTGATAGACAGTGTGAATGTAAATCTATATATCTGAGTATTTAATAAATTGGGAACATATAACCAGAAGGGACCACCGAGTTAACTACTTCACCGAAAGATGGTACCCCGTCTGGGCCCAAGCTAGGGACCCCGCCCTTCTAAGGGACCTCTTCTTTAACGTTAGGTGAGGTCATGATAACGGACCTTTTAGGGTCCCTGTCTCGGACCATCCGTTGTCAGGTACCCCAGCGTTTCTCAGCCTGTGCTGACTCGCTGAAGTGAAGTGAGTGAAGTATAACGATATTAATCAGTAATAAAATAGAAATAGAATATCTAGTTCTTAAATTTCGAATCGTATCCAATCACTGAACGGGTCTTTAGCATTTTTTACTGTCGTATCCCTATAAGTGGATTTCATAGGACGAGATCGTGAGTACGTATAATATAAAGAGAAATGGTAAACTTACATATAAGACGTATAAGTTGATCAAAGGTAGGTCGGAGATCTTCTTCGTAGGTGAACCAACAAAGTCGCATCAAGGTAGTCGTTGAACGTATACCGTTACTGTACTCGGGGAAGTAGGATGAAAAAAAAAAACAAAAAAAATTAACGACCGACGTGACCCAGAAGCAATGACACGTACCCGAAAGAGACTGACAACGCTCGCCCCGATGAGTAGTAACACCAAACACCCGAAAAGTACGTCACCAAAGAACGTCTCACATCCTAGATCCCACACGACCGAAGTCATCAACACCACGTTTCCGAGTTATCAACACCATGTCCCCACATCAACAAGACGCCGTACACCTTAGAAGGGTCTGGTCCTTAGTTTGGACACAGGGGAAGGAGTCACCCACCTAAAAGTAGGTAACATAGTGCTCCCTTCAGACAGTATTAGAAAACTTACATAATAAGAGGGAGTGGACCAAATTGTAACAGAATAAATTTTATAGGTATTTACTTAGGTAAGTAGATAAACATAAGGTTGTCTCTTATTTACAATGACAATAACTAAGATGTGTAAACAAACGACTCTTAAACGGAATGGAAAAATGTCAGTACATTGACAATGAAATAAAATAAAATTATGAATATGGTACGAATATGAAATTTAGCTAATATTGACTAAGTATTATTTGTCGTATCGATATGATATTAAATACGTACTTTCTAACGTCCATTTACACTACGGATCTGTAAGTCCCTTCTGTCCGTTCCCTCTCTTCTAATTTCCCTACGTTAAATTGTAATTCATGTGTTAGTAATTCTAATTTTATTTCTAACCAAGATGTTTCATCCGATAATTACTTTTCCTCAAAGTACAGAGGTCGGACTGAGTGTCATTTAGAAATTTTGGTAAAGAAATAAGGTCAGATGAAAAAGAAGAACTACGTAGAGTAACAAATAACCCAAAGACTGATAAAATCAATATATATACTAGAATATGATAAAAGAACTTGAACTACTGGTTTAAGTCGAAAGAGTTGAGACTGAAACTGTGGTGAATTTAATACATGTGTGAAAATATAGATGAATAGAAAACTCAGAAGGTGATTGTTACATGAAGTCAAAGTCAGAGATAAAAAGTTAGAACCGTAGGCAATCGGTGGTGTCCAGTCGAGTGGTATCTTTAGACAATTTCCTGTTAGTTCTTTATAAAAGAGAATATTTTTCCTAGGAGTGTACTACAGATCTTCCCTTTTTTTTTTCTAACATAGATTTAAATTAGACATAAAGATATTAAATTTTATTGGAGTGGAGAACCATCGGTTCTGTTTCTTTCTTTGAATTTCGAAATATACCCGAAGTACCTTGTGTGTGTCACGAAGTTCAGGTAAATACATTTGATATTTATAAAAAGTGTTGATTGTAAATAACTCAAAAAGGTTGAACACGAAAATACACAAATAAGGGATATTGTTTAAATACTCCACAATAATATTAAGGAGAGTGTTACCGTAGACTAATAGTCCGATCATGAGGTTTTAAGGTAAGTAGATGTTTAAATAACTTAGTTTAGTGTGTAAGATTCAAAATATGAAAATAACCCGATTTTGTAAAGGTCTCACTAAAAAACATCAGCAACCGAAACCAATGATAATAAATGTGGGTGTTTCAAGTTCAAACATTGTGTTACACAAACACGGTAATAATTCATATGTGAACTACATGGGTCTTCTTGGTTCACAAAGGGACTCGTTTTAGAAAGTTTTAGTTATGAAAGTCAATATTATCCTTTTCGTAACGTTCCCTAGGATAGTTTCAAGTGAAAATTTATGTCAGACCGGACTACGATATTTTAGTATAGAGATAAAATGGTCACTATTCAATTTGGTTGTAATTTATGTCGGAACAGTAAACAACCCATTTATTTTCATTTATCTTAATACAATCCAATCGAGATACTTTGGATTTCTTACGACTCCCCTATTTAAAACTCACAATTCTCTTGTTGACTTCACTCTATAACGAAAATTCACTCTATAACGAGGGATTGTGAAGAAAAATACCTTCGGACGTACGGTTAGAGAGTTTGAAATTTTTTATGTTTTAACCCTATTTGTTACTGCGAGACGACACGAATTAACGAGTCAACACAAATGAGGAACGTTGTGGTACCTGACATCGGGTACCTAGTTCTCGTTCCGAGGAGACCTTTCTCCCTAAGAGGTCCGTTCGCGTGATCTCACCCAACGGTAGGACGTCCCCTTGAAGGGTTTGGTTCCTAGTTTGGATCTAGAAGTGTTGAGTCCCTAGTTTGATCCAGAGGGTGTAACGTCCACCTAGGAAATGGTAAACTCGGTGGTCTCTTCGGCTCTTATAACGTCACCCATCGGATAGGGAAGAGGTTCGCTAGAAGGGTTGGGTCCCTAACTTGGTCCCAGAGGACATCACGTTCACCTAAGAAATGGTCGATTTGACGGTCCCTTCGGGTTTCGTTACTATTACCCTGATAAAAAGATAAAAAAGTATATTTCATACAGAAAGTACATGTCGGAAGAATTCCGAAACCATATGAAGTTGTTGTAAAAATAAAGAACCGTTTGGAAATCATTTTAAAAGTAATCTTTAACAAAATCTTAAATAGAACATAGTATATAAAATCATTTAAAAGATATGAAAATTCTGTAATATTTTCAGTGAAAAATAAAGTTTTTATTGACTCATTTTATTGACTCATTTTTTATCAGTCATTTTTTTGACTCATTTTTTATCACTCATTTTTAGAACGAGTATGTATTATAGAGAATAGGTAATATATTATTGAGGGTATCTTCGGATAGATAAGGGTACCTTTTAAGTCCGGAGTTATTTCACTGATATTTAATCTACTTTGTATACTTCCAAATCCGATTTCATGAATCCTTTTATCAAACATATAAATCTAGTGTTAGAGAATACCCAATGTAAACAATTCGATGAAAGGTTTTTTTTTTTTTTCCTTTAATTTCTTATTCAAAATGAAATCAAGGGGTTCGAAGTTAGACACCTGAACTCTATTAGTATATCTGTTCTTAAAATGGTAATGGGATCAAGAGTCTCCTGAAGTTTAGAGGTGAAAACTCTTTGGTCTTATGGACTTATTATATACAAACGTGTTGGAGCACTCCTTACGTTGTACTGTTCCTTTAAACATAAAGGAATGGTCCAACCCAACTAAAAATTTACGGTTCTGTAAAATAAAGTCTACTGAAAATCTGTTTTATTACCAATTCTCTAGGGTATAAAATTAAAGTTATTAAAGATGACACTAGATTAATTTTGTGATTTTTTTTTTCTTCGGTCTTTGGTGTCACGTACTTCACATCAATAACGATTCATTTATTCTCAACTTTCATATTAAATACCAAAAGGTCTAATTCGTACCAGACTCGTATAAATCTTATATTGTCCCGATAAGTGACAACTTACATAATTAATCACTTTTAGAAAATTAATTATTCGGAATTTTACTCCGTAAAAGTTTAGTACCGAGAACCAACCTCTTTTCATTATTTCAATATTCCCAAAAGTTTTATAGTAATTATTAAACTTCGAATTTTGTTACTTGATAATATACAAAAACCGTCACGTTTGTCACTCATACTCCGGTTTATTCGACGGGTAGTCCTTTCTAATTAAATTTATTGTACACTTAGTCTCCTAAGTTTAACTTTCCATTAGTTTAACATATTAGTTTCGTGAGAGATCTCTTTATATTAGGTCGACTCAATGTAGAACTAGGGCTTTCACGCACAGAAGAGTTAAGTTATAGGTAGAAGGGATGTCATGTTTCTGTATATATATATATACGTATATATGTTGGATCAAACAACATTTTCTAGAGATTCTTGTAGAAACTTAGTCGTACTGTACAAGACGTCTCTTTTATATTTGATAACTATTACTCGTCTATTTCTCTACCGACATCTTCTGTGTCTCTGTCCGTCTGTCTACCTCTTTATCTAGTACATTAGTTAAGTAGGGAGTAAATCGTAGGAATCGTTTAAGTACTGTATACTCTATGTCTTTCACACTAAGAACTATTACTGACAGTATTTTTATTGTATATAAACGGGAATGATATGTCTGTTCAAATTGTTCTAAGTTTTCTGAGTAGTCAGGTCATCCTTATTTCGTTTTGTTAACTTTATATAAATTATCTATATAACGTAAATTATATATAATATATAAAATATATATGATATATATACATTATATATATTATGTAAATATTTTAAATTATTTTATCTTAGAGTTAGAATACCATTAAAAGTATAATTACATATTTTATGTATGTATATATAGGTACATACGTAAAGGAATATTCAGTATGAAAATCTAGACTTATTGTTTAATTTCTGAGATGAAAATAGACAAAAATATACGTAATTAAGTAAACTGCGTGTCTAATAAGCAAATATGTAGAAACAACTCGTAAAAATTGTATTCCGATACAATATGTGACAGCATTTTCCCCTTTTTCACTTCTCCTTGATTTTTCGGAGAACTACTTTCATTTTCTCCTCTCACTTTTTCAACCGAATTCGAGTTGTAAGTCTTTTGCTTCTAGTACCGTAGGCCACGGTAGTAAGGTACCCTTTATCTACTTCTTTGTTACCTTTGTCTCCGACTGAAATAAAAAAACCCGAGGTTTTGGTGACGTCTACCACTGACGTCGGTACTTTAATTTTCTGCGAATGAAGAACCTTCTTTTCAATACTGGTTGGATCTATCGTATAAGTTTTCGTCTCTGTAATGAAACGGCTGATTCCAGGCAGATCAGTTCCGATACCAAAAAGGTCATCAGTACATACTTACACTCTCAACCTGACACTTCTTCCGACTCACGCCTTCTTAACTACGTAAACTTGACACCACAACCTCTTCTAAGAACTCTCAGGGAACCTGACGTTCCTCTTGGTTGGTCAGGTAAGACTTCCTCTAGTTGGGACCCTAAAGAAACCTTCCTTACTACGATTTCAACTTTGAGGTCATGAAACCGGTGGAGTACGCTTCTCAACTGAGTAACCTCTTCTGAAATTGCGACCCTCCCTAACCCCCGTCCTCTTCCTCCCCAGCAGGCTCCTACTCTACCAACCTACCGTAGTGACTGAACTACTTGGACTCAGACTCACTTGAGGCCCTCAACCACTACCTGTCCCTCCGGACCACACGACGCTAAGTACCCCAGCGTTTCTCACCCTGTGCTGACTCGCTGACTTAACTTGACTTGACTTTTCCCCTTTTAATTAAGTTTGTCCGTATTTGAAACTAGGAGTCCATCCTACGTAAAGATGTAATTACTTCTCTTTTGTACATCGAACTCAGACCGATTTTTATCTTATTCTAATTTGTTGTTTCTTAGTCTATTGATAGGTGTCGTACATAAAATTTTATAAAATATAATTTGAATCCTTTCGAGAAATAACGAGTAGTGTCAATATCAGTATAACGATCACCATATTAATCGCACAGTCTGTCTTATCCTTTCTTTAACCAAAGTTACTTCTTTCCTTTCCTCTCTCTTGTGTTGGATTGTTTTCTGTATCTTGGTTCCGTTCTCAACAAATGATCTCTTTAGTGGAGTTGATTCCTTCATTTCTTTCTAATAAAGAATTATTAATGGGAAGGAAGAATATTATTCTTTCGTTAGGTTAAAGGTACTTAAAGACTAGTAACGGATCTAATGATGTGAAGATTTTTAGAAGAATTTTGTAATTTTAGTTGACTTTTGATAATGGTGTACAACCGATTATCTATAATATATATTCGTAACAAACATAAATTGTAATAACTTTAAATAAAATGAAAATTCATTTCTGAAGTAAAAAAAATCATCAATCCGAAGGGAACACCGAGTCGATCATTTCTTAAGTGTACGTTACACCCTCTGGACCCAAATTAGGGACCCAACCTTTCTAGGGGACCTCTTCCCGTTCAGATGGGTAATGTCATAAGATCGAACCTCTTAAGGTACCTGACATATCTAATACCCCAGAGTTTCTCAACCTGTACTGACTCGCTAAAAGTGAGTGAGTGAATTCGTATATAACCAATTTTTATCTAATTAAGACTCACAGATATTTGACGACTCTAAGATCTTCAGACTGTTTTTACAATGATGAAGAAAGTTGTTTTTCATTGTAACTTGGTAAGTCATCTCCCGGATACCACCTGTTACAAATCCCAAGACTTTCAAATACTAATATGTGTATGTTTTGTAAACTCTCTTGTCTTCTCGTTAAAATCCTCTCGTAGAACGACGAATATTAATTTTTGTAACAAATGAAAACGGAAAAAGAGATTCGGTCAATTTGTTAAGGTCTGTTTCTGATACATATAAAGGGTAAAGGATGGGGAAACGAGAGGGGGTCTTTCAAATTTAGTGGTATCCGGTTGGTATTTTCCGTGTACACGTTCCGTTAAACTCTTTAATTTCCGTGTTATTGACGACAAATGTACCTAAATTTCTCTTATTTAGACCTGTACGTGTCGTATTAGGATCCTACTTGACTTGGAAACCCCAGGTCGATTTTATAAAAACTATGTCCGTCCCAAAAACTACTGTAACATCACTAAGTATAAGTTCAATCTAACGACAGAAGGATTCCGTCGTTTGACAAACATGGTCGAGAACAATTTTTGTCTGATGTACACATGTAGGAACTAATCACTGTGTATTATTCTAAAGTAAAATATGAAACAAAAATTTAACAAGGAACCGTCTCTGTCCGTAACTCTTACTTAAGTGATTTACTATAATAAGATAGTCTTAACATGTATCTTCTTTTTTTATGAAAACATTAACTTGTCTGAACTTCTATTAGACAAAACTTTTAAAATGAAAGAACCTTATACTTTCCTATATAAAATAAATTTAAATTTGATTAAACATTAAACATTGTATCAAATCCCCATTCGAACTCTACTACTTTAATTAAATTACGGATAAAAATGGGTGTAGTACTTTTAAAAACATATCATTTATTCTTAAGTCATATAACTAAAAGAACTTAAAAAGGTTGAGAGTAATCAACGTGATATACTGAGAAATTATGTAAAGATAATTGGATATTTTGAGTAAATAAAATTATATCTTGTACGTTTTTCTATACAGAAGATTGTCGTCATTCTAATAAAATGTTTTCTATAAAAGTCGAAGTTCTTAGGTTTACAAGAAAACAGAGTTGAGAGTAGTTCAAATTGTTCTTGTTACTTCTATTCCCACCTAAATTTTTTCTTTATGATCATTTTCTGTTTATGTAAAATTAAAAGAATAGGTGTAAAAAAAGTGGGAGAGAAGAGTATCTAAAAATATGGTATATCTTATAAACTTTAACGAATTAAGGGTCCTTTATATTAATATACACCACATTCTAACTATTGTCATAACATGTGCGGTATCCTACGTTGTAAAATTATATTTCATATGTAGAAAATTTTTACCCGTATAAATTTAAAAGGTCTATTTTCTGGGGATCTGATAGTGTCCAATTTGATTACGTACAATTGTCTATAATAGCGACATAAATCTTCTATACAAATATTAGGTCGTACCGTTTCTTTTATTTTCTAAATTCGAAACCCAAAAAGACAAATTAATAATTCTACTAAGTCACGATTTTATATAAAGAGTTAAAACAGGAAACTTTGAATTACCAAGTTTCGGTAAAAAACATCGACTATAATAGAACAAATTTGATACACATACATATATAATCAACGAGTCAGTACAGGCTGAAAAATCCTGGTGTACCCAACATCGGGTGGTCTAAGGTGACCAGTACCTTAAGAGGTTCTTTCTTATGACTTCACTCATGTGTAAGGGAAGAGGTCCCCTTAGAAGTGTTGGGTCCCTACCTTGGTCGTAGAGGACTTAACGTTCGTCTAAGAAATGATAGACTCGGTGGTCCCTTCGAGTAATAGAACAAACGGATGAGTGAAAATAAGGTGACCTTTTATACGAGGTACTCCCGTCCCTAGAATCGAGACAACGACGATACCTAGGTCACACGGGACCTTGTCATGGGTCTTCTCCCGACTTTAGACAGTCATACACAACTTATTTTCTCAATTACTTACTAACTTAATTGTACAAGTAGTTTTAAATATTAGAGGATATAAGTGTACGATACCATTACAGTACACATGACAGTCATAATATAATTCAGGTTAATACACGTGTTAAAGATAATTTTATTGGAAACTTACAGTTATAATCACTTTGAAGTCAAAATGTAAAGTATAGGTATACTAACGGGTAAAAATGAAGTTTAGAACAAAGATAACTAAATATCGTTTAATAATCTGGTAAGACATACAGGATACAAAAGATCCGTAAATCCATTTTCTTACAATAAATAAACAGGTGGTGAGATTAAGAAATTGTATGTTGAGTTTAGATCCCAAAATAAAAGTTCGAGATTTATAATTGTATTATACAACGTTAAAACTTTTCTTTAATACAACGTTAAAACTTTTCTTTATATTTATAGAGAACTTTACTTAAGGTCTAGAAGTAGAACCAAGAAACTTATTGATTTATTCGATCGTATAAGTTTTAAAACGTAGAAAGTTTTACTCTGTTTTATGAACAACTTTCTACAATTTTTAATTTTGAGACATACATATACACTTAAACTTCGTAATATTAACTTTTAACACATACTTAATCTTATTAGTCCTTCGTATTTTAATTATAGTTATTCTTAATTATTATTTATAGTTCGTCGTCTTCGATACTTATTTACCGTTCAAAATGGGTCGTTTTGTACTTGGTTCGAGGGGTCGACTCGGTCGGATATAAATGACTAGGGTTTCACTAGACTCTAAGTACTCACCTTCGTACTGACCACAAAATTTCATTAACTCTAAAGTCTTTAATCACGGTCCTACCGACAGAAGAAAAACAAGTGAAACTCTGGTTTCGTCTTTATTTGTTTGTTTGTTTTTTTAGTACTATTTTTATTAATCACCCGTTCCCCGAAGGGACCATCGAGGTGACCATTTCTTGGACGGACGTTACGTCCTCTGGGGCAAACTAAGGACCCAACCCTTCTAGGGGACCTCTTCCCTATCCGATGGGTAAGGTCATAAGACCTCTTAAGGTACCTGTCTTCTCGGACCGTCCGATGTCAGGTACCCCAACGTTTCTCAGTCTGTGCTGACTCGATAAAAGTAAAGGAGTGAAATTGTCCGGTACCTTTTATGAGAAGAGACGTACACCCAAACGATAAAGTTCTCATATAGACCAACAAAGGTTCCTTCTCAACCCTATAAGTCACAGGTATTCTTTAATCAAGTTTGAACAAAAAAGGGTTCTCCATAGTTTTCGTTCGTCTCTCTAACCCCCTTTTATCCATCAGTGAATCTCATCTAACATTTTTCATAGTTTGTCACCTCTTTCTGACAAAGTTATAAGTCGATAGATGATCATATTGAAAAGACTTATTTGACAAATTCCTATTAATCGAAGGGTCCACCATGATCACCATTTCTTTGGTGGACTGTTATGTCCTCTGTACT
This sequence comes from Capra ibex, assembly GCA_006410555.1. Taxonomy (NCBI): domain Eukaryota; kingdom Metazoa; phylum Chordata; class Mammalia; order Artiodactyla; family Bovidae; genus Capra; species Capra ibex. The sequence goes on along the minus strand of SJYO01041852.1, from coordinate 44,926,795 downwards.
CTGGACACAAACAAGAGACCCAGGTCTTCTAGGGGGCCTCCTCTCGTACCGTTGGATGAGGTCATAAGAACGAACCTCTTAGGGGTCCCTTTCTCCTGGGATCACCCGATGTCAACGGGTCTTAGTCTATACTGACTTCGTTGTGTCGTGTGTACACGTATAGATACATATATATATACATATTAATAATACATATATATACATTTTATATGTGTACGTATATAAATATATAAATAGTCTACGTTGACCTACTCACTTACTTTTATTATGTTACAATACAATATTACCAGTCTATGTAATTAATGAATTCGAGTACCCTTATAAATTCTCAACAATTAAAAGGAGTAGAAAAATAAGTACTCACTTTAATGAATTTTTTTAATAGTAATCAAGGACACAATCAAACGATCCGAATAATGTACCTTTTTCCATCCACTTTTACAGTTTCAGTTCCTTTTGAATCCTATATCATACACAAGTGTGAGTCTTTCTTTATCTGTGTCCTTATTTACTAATCACCTGGTCTTTGGACTGACTTTTATAAAATTTTCCATTTTTTGATCTTGAACTCACTCCGTTTTTACTCCCTCCGTCCGCACACAACCTTTAGTTTCCATTTCCCTCGATCTTAAGTGTCTCTTAAAAGGTTTGGGGTTTGAGTTACCATATCCTAAGAATTTTTTTCTTTGAGATTTTATCTACATTATAATAGATAAAAAGTGTACCCTCTTGATTTAGAGACTCTTTTATTAATTGACATTTGTATATGTTTTCTATTCACCATTTCCTTCTTAAGTCTTAAGACAGATTGATTTGTGGTGGTTTCATTTAAAGATCCGTTGTTGGAGAAGAGATTCCCAGAGAGACAGAAAATCATGGCTATTTTAGAATGATTACACAGTGGTCACCAAAATTTATTGAGAATTCATTAAAGACTTTCCAGTTTGTAGGACGACGGTTTCAAAAACTCAGTGATGAGTAAAGAAGTCGGAAGAGGTCGTTAGTTCTATATACTTATCCCCTTTAGTTTTAGTTATGTAATAGACCCACAATAAATTATTACATTTTCTACCACTGTATTTTACTTAATATATTGTTTTAAAACTACGTGTCACGTACAAGAAATTATATAAAACGGAGATTCATCCCTTGTCACCTTTAGTAGGTAAAAACCGAAATTTTTATCACAAACAACCTCATGACACCAGACTCAGTACGAACAATTAGAGTCCGTCGTTTACCGGATTACCATGTTTTCATTTGTAGTGTTACTTTAATAATTTTTAATTTGTTCAGTATATATTAAAGAACTTGAAACTTACGTAACGGGGTGAAACGAAGTCAAGTCAAGTCAGTGAGTCAGTACAGACTGAAAAACGCTGGGGTACTTGACGTCGTGCGGTCCGGAGGGACAGGTAGTGGTTGAGGGTCTCAAATGGGTTTGCGTACAGGTAACTCAACCACTACGGTAGGTTGGTACAGTAGGAGACAGTACGGGAAGACGAGGACGTGAGTTGGAAAGGTCGTAGTCCCAGAAAAGTCTACTCAGTCGAGAAGTGTAGTCCACCGGTTATATAACCTCAAAGTCGAAGTTGTAGTCAAGAAGGTTACTTGTGGGTCCTGACTAGAAGAAATCCTACCTGACTAACCTAGAGGAACGTCAGGTTCCTTGAGAGTTCTCAGAAGAGGTTGTGGTGGCAAGTTTTCGTAGTTAAGAAGTCGTGAGGCGAAAGAAGTGTCAGATTAAGAGTGTAGGTATTCATTGATGACCTTTTTGGTGTCGGAACTGATCTACCTTGAAACAACCGTTTCATTACAAAGACGAAAAATTATACGACAGATCCAACCAGTATTAAAAGGAAGGTTCCTCATTCGCAGAAAATTAAAGTACCGACGTTAGGGGTAGACGTCACTAAAACCTCGGGGGTTTTTATCAGTCGGTGAGAAAGGCGACAAAGAGGTGGATAAAGGGTACTTTACTACCCTGGCCTACGGTACTAGATGCGAAAGACTTACAACTCGAAATTCGGTTGAAAAAGTGAGAGGTGAAAGTAAATGTAGTTCTCCGAAAAATCAAGGAGAAGTGAAAGACGGTATTCCCACCACAGTAGACGTGAAACGAATCCTCGACGGCTTAGGTAAGAGGTTACTTGACGTCCCGACCTTAGTTCCATAGTCCATTCGTCTCACACAGACATTGAGTAACGAAAACAATGACTGTAAACGTAATTGTTGGGGTACAGATCTAGGGTAAGGATCTATAGGTACGTACATTTGTGTTAGTGAAGTTAGTACAGGCTGGAGACGTTGGGATACCTGACATCGGGTGATCCGAGGACAGGTACCGTTAAGAGGTCCGTTCTCATGACCTCACCCAACGGTATGTGAGGAGGTCACCTAGAACGACCGGGTCCCTAGCTTAGGTGTAGAGAATACAGAAGACGTAACCGTCCGTACTAGAAATGGTGTTCGCGGTGGACACTTCGGGCTTGGATCTACATAGCTTTACATTATATAATAAAACAGAGTGTCCAGAAACACACCTGACTTATCGACAAGAATGAATTTTAAAGAGTACATCAACGATAATTTCTCGTCAACCCAGACCCTACTAGACTTTGAACTTAACTAAACTGATTAAGTTTATAACCCTTGGAGTCGACCCTTCCTACATTGTTGAGTTCTGACAACATAGTAGAGAACGAAAGTTATGAAGTAATTAACACGGTAAAAGATAACTCCAGTGTCCACGGTGAGGGATCGAGACTACATTATTTCATCTCTTTACCAGAGGTGATCTACCTCTTCATCGTTAAGTGTCACATCTTTTTGTACTTCCTACCCTTCTATAGTAACACTGACAAGAACTTACCTATTTTAGTCACTTCCACTTCGTGGTATTCTTAATACCTGGACCCTTAAATAATTACTTTAATCTATAACGTCTTCACAATATACCACAATACACTCACGATTCAACGAAGTCAACACAGGTTGAGAAACACTGGGATACCTGACATCGGACGGTCCGTGGAGACAGGTACTCTAAGAACTCCGTTCCTTTGACCTCACCCAACGGTGCGGAAAGAGGTCCCCAAGAAGGGTTAGGTCCCTAACTTGGGTGTAGAGTATACAAAGAACGGAACCGTCCGTAAAAAAAATGGTAATTACGATTGACCATCTTAGGTACCTTTATTACTAGGTTTTTATCCTCAACCTTTTTAATCTTTTGTTTACACATTTTTAAAGTCCCTGGATGATTTCGATTTATACGAGTTAAAGATCTGTATTTCCATAGACCATGTCTTCAGAGGTTTCCCACAGTCGAGAAACGAAGAACACCGATGGGGAAGTGACCGAACATGTCGTTTCGTAGACACCTACCCGAACTCCAACGACAACCAACCAAACCGACTTCAGTCAGTTTTTATTTACAACCTATATTTCATCCCTTCTCGTCCCTGTTTAACATGGTGAACAGAGAGGTTCTATTATACAAGTAGAGTTCGGACTACACATAAAGAAGTGAGACAGAGAGTCAATAAGTAGGTGAGATTAAATCACAGTACCTCCTGTATCTAAGGACCCTATATATGAAGGGTTATATTGGTTTAACTGGTGTCTTGTTATGTCGTGCATGTATATCACTGAGACTAGTTTCAAATGTTTGTACAGATATTCACGGTTAATAAATTTTATGGAATAGATCATTCATTTTTACTCCAAAAACAACAACAAAAACGATAGCAAAAAAACTCCGTGTATTCGTGTATGTTCATTTCACAGTACTATTGAAATGTCCAGGTAATCCAGATTAACCCACATGTCGTGTAAAATACACGATTTACATTACGACCAGGTAAAATTAGTTCACCGAAATACAACCCCATCATAATCAGTAGATTGAGGGAGAAGTAAGTAAGGAAGTTGTGTGTAAATAACTCATGATGACGTAGGGTCTACAACACGTGGAGACTACCGAAAGAAATGTTTCAACTTTATAAAAGAAGAGTAAAGTACGTCTAAAGTATAACAACTCTCGTTAAAAATTAGTCCTTAAGTATATAAACGTAACTTAGTATTAAAACCTCTCCTGACACTTTCGAACAACTCCGTTTTGAAGAGGATTTAGTCACCAAGAGAGGAATAAAAGGACCACATCGACCGTGTTAGTTGTGGTCGTGTTACTTGACTGGACTTACTACTGTACAGTTGAGGGTAATTATATGTTTCCAAGACCCCTCACATCTGTAATCAGGACCTTCACCTCAGTTTATACAATCTTTCAACAAAGGACAAAGTTGAACTAAAAAAAAATCGATATACTAAATTGTAGAACATTTACGTTAGCACGACACTTATCATAGTTCTTCTTATTTTTTTTTTTTAACATTTCTAAAGGAACGAAATGAAACAGAACTATACATTCGACTTTAATAAAATCGAAAACCTTTGTATTTACGAAACTGTGAAAACGAAAAAAAGTGAAAATTAAAGGGTGATCTGTATGGGGAGGTACTAGTTCTACCTTTCCGCTACGGTAGTAGGACATGTTTATTAAAGTCGTTTGACTTACTAACGAATCTTGGTATAATTCGTGAAGAAAAAGGTACAGTGACTAATAGGTATTGTAGGAGTTAGTCTGTGATTAGATAAAGTCAAGTTATGTTTTCTTGATTAAACTCAATTTCTCACCTTAACTTTCGTTCTCGGTCTCCCTCTTTCTCTCTCCAATTTTTTTTAACAAAGTTATTAATAGACGGTTAATTTGTAATTTAAAAACGTAGAATCTAGATTGGAGTTTTCCAATAGAAAAGATCAATAAAAGGGCTCTCTCATCTCTACTGAACTGTAAGATTTAATACATATAAAAACTGATGGGTCTGTCATTTAGTTACATAAAATTAGAGTTATTATGTTAAAAACTTAACAATTCGACGTCGTACTGGTACTTGTAAAAAAATTTTTTAAGTCAAAAACACATTCGGTAAGACTTAACTATATTTGTGTAGGAATTTTCCGACATTAAAGTCCGGTCGAATAAGGTGGACGGAATATTGGTGACTTTATAAAGGAAAGAAAGAGTACTTCATAAAAGGAATAAAGAACAAACGTTTGTTGGTCACGTGGGTCACAATAAAAGAAACTGAAATTGGAACAGTGTAAAAATAAGTTTTTGAGATTTAAAATGAACCGACTCACTGTCTATGATAAATATGATATATATTGTGTTGACAATGGAGTATTAAAACACATAATATTCGACTATATAAACTTTTGAAGTAAAATGAGATGTATGTAGTGTACATGATTTTATAGTGAATTCGAAACAGAGAAAAGAGGTACGGGTTACAGTGTTTCACAGGTAAGTGAATCAAAGTAAGTGTTTAAAATATTACATCAACTAAAAGTGTAGTTGGAGAATTGACCAGAGTAGTGGTCAGAGAAAATTCAAGTTGAAACGAATTCATAAAATTTATGTAATAGAGAGGAGTGTGTGTGTGTGTGTGTATATGTGTGTGTGTATGTATGTACAAGGTCTAGTAGACCTTCCGTACATCGTCTTGAACCGTCGGTGGTCAGTTGAAGGGACCACCGAGTCTGCCATTTCTTAGATGGACAACCCAGAACCACAAAACTAAGGTATCAGATGGTTAAGAGAATATATTATACGAGAGAAGGCTGATCAAAACAGAAGGGTACTCTGACACCTAAAAAACTACTTTTCTAGTTATAGAATGAGAAGAAGTCTAAGGGACTCGAATAGGACCTTGCTTTTGTCTCAACATCGAGTTATTTGTAAATTATTTATTTATATAAATTTATTTTAATATAAGCCAAAAAGGACGATCTAACTTTAATTATTTTATGACCTGATGAATGGTTCTTATATGACCCGTTTACGTAAATCATAATGTACTTACGAAATAAATCATAAGGAGTCACTATACTTCTTATTTTCATGTATATCTTATTAACACGTTGACACTTATTATCAAACACAACTGTCACTCTAAAAGTAATTAATAAACTCGTTTTAAACTGGACTAGTGACTTGAATCGGGTGTTTGTTTTTATCTTCTTTTAAGACATGATTTATTCCGGTAGAGTATGAGTTCATTAAAAAAGGTAAAATAAGATATTGACTTAGGTATTTTATTCAAGTGAAGGATGGTTAAAAGATGTTTCTCCACTGTTGTGTCTTGTACGAATAATCTCACTTGTAGTAGTTACCGAAAGGGAAAACTCGTAATAAAATATAAGGAAATTTTGACTAAAATAGACTTATTTTTACAAATTTGACTAGTCTACGTTTACTGTTTTTTCGTTGGGAGACACCTATTGACGTATAAACACGGTGTCGACCGTTACAATTCTTCAGGACTTTGTACCAGGTTATTGTATTGTTTAGTTTTCACTGTGTCAATTAAATTCCTTTCCCCGGTTGTATGTGATTCATTAGGGAAAAAAACGACTGAACGTGTTCTCGTTTGTAGTCATACATTACTACGTAATACTGTGTTTTATCGTCCCCAATCCCCGTTCGTGTCTGACTTTAGAAAAGACGACGTAAATACTTTCTAAGTATCGGTGAATGACGGGAAAAAACGACAAGATTCGTACTTAGTCGAATTGTCGAGTTAAATGTTACAATAAGGAGTACCTCCCTTATTTTTTTATATAGTCTACAAGATTCTTGAGATACATTCCCTCTTTAATCATTAAAAGTTAACATGTGTCACTCTTACAAATAAAAAAGTTTTCGTTAAACCATAGGTATCTCTTTTTACTTATTTTTACGTTAGGAGTGATTTTCCTGTTTTCGTAATCAACCACTTACACAAAACTGTATTTTTACTTCAGTAAAGAGTATCAGGATTTAATCGAAATCGTCTCTCTCTCAGTAAAATCCAAATAAAAGGAAAAAAATTGTCTTTTGAGGAAAAATTTTTAGTTAAAAAGAATATTTAAGATCGTAAAACTCTATCACTTTAACTATTCTTTAGTTTGTCGTTATTAATTTATAGTTGACTGACTTCTTTTGTAACGAAGTTACCTTTTATAACTTTTGAGTCCAGTCGGACCATTTTCGTTATTCTGAAGATATCGTTAGTCAAATGAAATTAACTCTTCGTGTCTTCGTATGTCCGGGATAAAGTCATGTGGTCAAACTTGAGGACTCAATCTTTGTTCATGTTAAACCAAGTAATAATATTTCCTACAATATCTTTATCTCATCTATAAAAGTTTGAACATGTTTCTATCGAGTCGTGGTTTCTTAACTACAAAAACTTGACACCACAACCTCTTCTGAGAAATCTTAGGGAACCTGCCGCTCCTCTAGGTTGGTCAGGTAGGATTTCCTTTAGTCAGGACCCACGAGTAATCTTCCTGACTACAACTTCGACTTTGAGGTTATGAAACCGGTGGAGTACACTTCTTAACCGAGTAACCTTTTCTGGGACAACGACCCTCTCTAACCCCCGTCCTCCTCTCCCCCTGGTGTCTCCTACTATACCAACCTACCGTAGTGGCTGAGCTACCTATATTCAAACTCGTCCGAAGCCCTCTACCATTACCTGTCCCTTCGGACCGTACGACGAGCTACCCCAGCGTTTCTCAGTCTGTGCTGACTCACTGATTTGACTATGACTACGACTATGTTTCTATATTACTCTACCCATTTTATTGAGGAATCACAGTCTGACAAGGATTAAGTCACCTTTCTTTTTCTGTTTTTTGTGGTGCCATTCAAGTCTCTCTGGACCCAAAATAAGACCAAGACTATCATTAATCGAGACACTGATCTAACCCTAGACAGTACTCCCTCAACAAAGAGGAGTCCCTCTGAGTCGAAAGTTAAAAGAGTATCCATTTACATCTCAAAGTCTAGGTGACTAGAGGTTCCAGAGAAAGTTGAACTTGTAAGACCTTAAAACACTATCATGAAAATCTATGTCATAATAAGGTCTCTGTAGTGTACGGTAAGTATAAGGTCCAGTAACAGAGTTTTATACACCTCCTTCTCTGGTTCTCAAAGTGTAGGACTCAGACGTTTGAGCAATTTTAAATTTTGAAATTCGTCTTACTCTGTTTTAGGTACTACGAAGAACCCACTTAAAAGTGTTTAAGTTCAGTGAACCTTTTGTCGAATTTATATGGGTATTTTGTCCTTTGGTAAAAAGAGAATAATTTTCACCTTGACCGTTCAATCGTGTCTTCCTGACGACTAATTCAAGAGACACCAACTTTCCTATCAAACGGAAGATTTCACCGGTGACCGGTCGACCACTGACATGTGTTTTACGAATGTAAACCCTGTGCCCCACTCCCCGCCGAAACAATAGGAATAAAAATTTTATCTCTATAAACGTAAATTGAATATATACGTAAACGTCTAAATACACTTAATCTTTGACACTTTGTGGACCGTGATTTTCTACCAACAACTTATAAGTAAGTAATCGGGAAATTACGTCAGAAATACATTCGGTCACGTCACTAAAAACAAAACCCCATTAAACTAGGTACATAAATCGTTGATAAACTACTATTGTAAAGTGACGGGTCTTTCATATTTGTTGAAAAAGGTCGAAGTAGAGTGGTTCGACAAATGAAGTTTGATCTGAGTCTGTTTGGATGTAAATTTTTGAGTTCTCATGTGATATGTGTCATGTTATTAAATGTCTTTTTGTCGTGTAGAAGAGGAAGTCTCTCGAGGATTTCGTTACGAAATCACGAAAGTCACCTTACGTTGATTCGTAACAATCATATTTGTCATTTATAATTAGTGTCACTCTTAAAAAGATGTGACCTTATCACTCTGTATTAAAACCTTCGATCTCCGTTAATTAAGACGACGAGGACAGTTCATAGTAATGATTTTTTGACATTGTGATAGAAAAACGGATCCGTCTCACTTTTTATTACCAATATGAATTTATTTGACATATAAAAATATATTAAAAATTATGTACGATTACAAGTAGAATACATAACTTTTGACGGAGACGGTTCTAAAGGTTAAAAAAACAGGGTAAAAGATAAAGATAAAACTCAAAGATAAGAAGTAAATTTTATTATCTTCTTTAGATTATGTGTAGTTTCTATGTACTCCCGTAGTTTTATAAATTATCAAACGTAAATACGTTTATCTGTGTAAATATATAGATATATATTTGTTATAAATATCGAAAATATAATTCATTATATTGATGCAAAACGTAATATAAAAATATAAAAATGTAAACTGTGAAAACACATCTGTAAAACGTAAAACTAAATTGAAAGTAGATTGTTTTACTAATCGGTCAACACAAGTATTGATTTGCATGACTTTCCTTGTATTAAGTCGTATAATTCGTTTCTATCACTACTTAGTTCCAGTCGTAGTACTAGTAGCATTAAACACAGTACGACCATAGAAGATAAGTAGAGTCTTCTGTACAGTTGTAACAATTTTTTTTTTTGTTGATTGTTGTTATATTATTTGTATCAGGAACATGTAAGATTTTAGCACGAAGACAACACTGACCAAGACAATCGGATCGTTGGACTTTCATGACAGAGACTGGAGTTCTTTCAAAGAGACATCTGTATATATTGAATTGATCTCTCTCGTGTTTTATTATCTTTTATTTAATAAGAGTTCACGACTCCTCACTACTTAGTGTTATATACTGTTTAAAATTACTCTTTAGATCCCTTACTCAATGTCGGAGAAGTGTCACTTAGTTATGTCCTTCGTTTCAGTCCGTTTACGTCGGACAATACTAGGTGTGAAATAAGTCTACTGATTCAAGTTTCAATATATAGTAGATTCTTGAGTTATTGTTCCAAATGTCCCATCAAAGTCCGTCTACCTTGGTTTGTCACAAAATAATCCCTGTAGATATTTCTTATGTTGTTACAGAGGATTTTAAAACTAAGATGTTACTAAGACGTGTCGTGTCAAAGCACAAAATTTAATGTATTATATATGAGCCAGTTGTGAATTTGTAAAAATAGATGTAATTGTAAATTTCCAGATAGGAGGGAGATATATTCTAAAAAAAAGGACATTTAAAAACTAACAAAAACGAAAGACAAAATAAAACATAAAAATTATGTTACCGTTATCCCTGTCGACCAACTACCTACCCCTCCCCACTTCTCATTGTATTATGTATCCTTCGTAACTCTTTTTAGTCACTTTTATTAAAAAGTCCGGTACGGAGACCACTTTCACTATGTTTACGTACAAATGGCACACCTATTCGTATTTCATCCCTTTGGAGTCGTGAATAGTTTGGTCTCCGGATTATGTTGACCTATTACTTGTTTCTTCATAACGTATTGTTTCGTCGTCAGACCTTCAACTTTTTTTTTTTTTCGATAAGGGTACGTAGACGAAACACCCTTTCCAATCCCGTTGTTAATCTTTCTGAAATGACTCGCTACCACTCTTACCGGATACACGTGACTTGAATACCGGGTCTACACACGATTGACAAAGGTCTGTGGTATAAATTAGTAGGAGGGTGTCATAGAGGTTCCAAATGTACGACAGTTATAGTCAAGTAAAAATCTCAACTCCCTTGTCTCTGGGACTCACGGTCAACTGCTTAGAGTCAGAACCTCTACGTACTCTATATGGACTTCTACAAAATTTTTATAACGGTCACGAACTCAAATCTTAGAGACCCTCCACCCCCACCCATGACCATAAAAATTTCGGCGATCATGTATTTTGGATTTGACTCTACGTGGTTTAATTCATTTCATTGTGTCACTCGTACCTCATTCTCAACTATGGAAAGTCACTTGAGAATTACTAGGTAAGTCGACCGGACATTATACGTACACCCCTTCGTTGTCGTCCGATCTTAATTGTCACGCTAAGCATGGACGCGGGTTTAATACTGTCGTAGAATACCCTCCAGGAATCATGGGACAAGAACCTGTAAGGAAGGAAATTTTCAGAGAACATTGAAGAGTAACGAAAATGATATTTCTTTTTAAATAAAATGAACCTGATGTTTCTGTTTTCAGGAGTCTTGGACCGGAGTAGGACCGGGAGAACAGCGTAGAGGGAACCACGTACGTACGAGTTAGTAAAGTCAGTACAGACTGAAAGACTCTGGGATACCTGACATTGGACGGTCCGAGGAGACAGATACCCTAAGAGGTCCGTTCTTATGACCTCACCCAACGGTACGGGAGGAGGTCCCCGAGGAGGGTTGACTCCTTAGCTTGGACGTAAAGGACACAGAGGACGTGACGTCCGTCGAAGAAATGGAAACTCGGTGGTACGAGTATTTCGTCATCAAAAGGGATGGGTGAGACAGACCCAAAAGGGTCCCTGACACCAGAGACGAACCTAATACGAAAGAAAGGAAGAAGGTTTTAATTAGAGACGAGATGGAAACTTAAACATAAAGTTCCCAGTGGAGAGTCTCTTTTATAAAAATACTGACTCAGATTTGAAGACTAGAGAGAGTGAGTGGAGTGAGTGGAAGACACAAGAGGTTCGAAACATAGCGAAAGTTGGTGAAAATGTCAAAGTGAAGAATTACCTATATTTATTAACGACTTAGATTGAAGGTAGTGAGAGTGACCGGGATTTCGTAAATACATGAAGCGACCCGTAGAAAGAAAACAAAGAAAATACGGTAGAATTTGAGATCGAGAGAATATCGTTTTAAATAGAAAGACGAGATTTTCCATCAAGAGGAATTCAGAATAAACGTAATTCTTATAATTGTAAGAGAAATAATGGTCCCAAATTCAACAGTCCTGATAAGTACTCAGGAGAAAGTACGTCACACATATGAATAAACCAGTTTGAACTATCAATTTGTAAGTTTGATAGGGGAATCAAATAACAGAAGTAAAGGTGACGATGACGGTTAAAGTTCAGGATAGTGAAGATTAAATCTGATGATTTTGTGACGGGTTATACACATACCGTTATGTGTTATCTAAGTACACATCCAAAATAATGTGACTATAGATACAGGATAGGGTCTCAGTCACTTAGACTTGACGACCCCGACTTCGGAATCTTGGATGTAGAACCTTCAAAGATGGAGTCAGTAGACGAACGACTTCAAACTCTTAGAACTTTGACTTTATTGAAACATTCGTAACAGGGTCAAGGTTAGGAGTGAACGAAGTTAAATTGTTTCTACAAGTAAGACTTACTTAACAGGTTTCTTAATAAAGTCACCGTTTTATAGGTTTGATTTTATTTACTTAAGACTTCGAGGTAATCTCCCAATCTCTTAATTCTTGTGTAAATTTCAAATCGTTCTTACAAAATGAAGGAGATACATCGTGTTTGAATAAAAAGATATATATAAATTAAACTAAAAAAGGTATATATTTAACGTTCTGTAAAAACTTCTAAAAAGAGACATAGTCCAATTGTGAAAATACGAGAATGTCTTTAGTCGAACGGAAAAAGGGTGGATTTTATACGAGTGGGGTTGTATACGAAACTTAATGACTTGAATCCATGAGTGGAGTTTACTTTGTGAAGTCAATGTGAAACCACTATAGAACGCATCGTTGTCGGTTTTTAACATAATCCGTAACCTTAATGATTACTGTCGATAAGGTACCAAACGAGGTTGGTCACCGTAGTGCACAAAGGTTTTATATTATCCTGGAGGACTTCACTGAGAGTATAGAAGAAAATGGAGTCATGGAATACGAAGGTTCAAAATTCAGACATTTACACCGAGTAGACATTCAGAGATGTCTACTCGGTGTAAGAGGTAATAAAATAGTCCTCATAGGACCTCTTTTACACATAGTCACTTTTACCCGGTTTATCACAGTAGAGAGGTTAGTTTTCGGAGAAATAAGCGAGGGATAAAGTGAGTATTATGTTCGGTTTTACGTGTGTAACCGGAGTGTCCCGGAAGCGTTCAACCGTGGGGTTTGGACAGGTAAGATTCACGGAAGAGGACGGAAAAGGGTCAAGTGAAAGGTCGTCAGTAAGACCGGAAGAACAAACAGACGTTTATATGTTTTGGAAATGAACTGGACAAGGAGATGAACCACAAGAGAAGGAGATTTATGAGATAGTTCGGGACGTTTAGAAACGACTGTGGCCTGGAAAAGTTATCCTCCGAACGGGTAACTACGTCTTCCATTTCTTGGTAGACGGTTACGTTCCCTGTGACCCAACTAGGGACCCAACCCTTCTAGGGGACCTCTTCCTTTACCGTTGTGTGAGATCATCACGGACCCTTTAGGGGACCTGTCTCCTCGGATCGTTCGATGTGAGACTCACGTGTGCACGAGTGGACGAGGTTGATCCCCCGTGACACAACCCCGTCCGTGTCTGTAGGTACTGGAAGAGTCATTCCGATAGGACTTTGGGATACTAGGATAAATTTTAACGTCGGATCAGAGGAGGGTGTGAGGGTTCTGTCGAAGAGAGAAGATGAGAAATGAAAGAAATGGAATGGTAGAGGTTTATACAATGAGTGAAATAAAACAAGTAAGAAACAATTGAACGAGGGGGGTTGACTTTAAATACGATTCCATCGTCAAAAACACAGAAAAGAGGGGACTATATAATGTTCGTGTTTCTTTTCCAGAACCGTACTGGATCCTCAGTTATGTCCTCGTCCAGTCGTACATTATATTTCTGTCTTTAGTACTATGGTCACAGGTAACGATTACTGAGACCTAACACTCTGTTTTATTTACCATCAATAAAGTTTTTAAATTAAATAAAAGGGTAAACCCCGATTAACTCACGAAACGACGATTTACGTAAATATTAAATTGGTTATATATGTGTGACAGTGAATCAAAAGATTTTTAATTTAACTTAACAAATTTGTTACTGGTCATGACGTTCAGTAAAGTTACACTGTCAAAACACATACATTTTAACGGTTATATAAATGATATTAATTTGGATATATAAATATACGGTGTCTTATTTAATCAATACGAATATTTGAGAGAGACGACTGATGACAATAAAAATTAAAGGTTGTTCTTGTTTTATCTTTGACGTGTTATCTCACTCCGATCGTATCCGACGATAGTGAACGACAACAACATAAAAAGGGTTCTTTACTTAATTATTGTATTTATTCTCGTATAGTTGTTATAAAACGTATTTATTGTAAAACCTACATTAGTTAATCGTTTATACATTTGACAAATAATATCAGTACTTATAAAATCTTATATATACATCACTCTTACCATTTTTCCAATACGGTATAAAGTAAAAATTCCGTAATAAATTATATCTCGACACACGTACGAACGATTCATTGAAATCAACACAGACTGAGAAACGTTGGGACACCTGACATCGGGTGGTCCAAAGTGACAGGTACCCTAAGAGATCCGTTCTTATGACCTCACCCAACGGTCCGGGAAGAGGTCCATTATATTTCGACTTCTGAGATATCAATCGAAGTTATTTAAAAATGTACAATTATGTAGAAGACCTATCGTTATTATCTAGTTAACTAAAAGTGTATTAAACGGACGTATAATATAATTATTTTATAAATATATTTATAAAAACGTAAGAGAGTATTCGGTCACCTTATTTAACTGAATCTCAAAATCTTAATACACGAATAAATTATTCAGGTTGTTCAAATTATGGACACAGATCTTGTTACTTTTTGTATTTTTAAAATCCAATAATAAGTCCATGTTTACATTTCCAAAATGACAGTAGCTAAGACAATAGAAAAGTCTTACAAGTATGAATTAAGAAAGTGAGTAAGTTGTTTGATTTATCGAAGTTATACGAACTCGATACAAATAGTAATATGAATTTTATAGTATGACTTACAAAGGATTGTAAAATTTCAATACTAAAGAAAGTTACAAATAACGTGGATCTTAGATCGTCCAAAAGTAATTTTCATTACAATTTGAATTGATTTTCTCTACAACTTATCTCTTTCCTTGTATAGAAGGGTCGGGGGTTTCTCTAATCGTTGATCACCCCCTGTATAGTTTACTTAATTGTCAATACTTTTACAATGTACTTTTACAATGACTTTTCAACACGTCTATACAAGTCCTTTTCTAGGGAGTGAATGGGACGTAGGTCTCGTTTTACAACTGATCCTTTACGAAGGTTTTACTACTGTGTAACCTTTCATTCCTCCATCTAAGGGTCTTTTTATACACAATATTACCGTCTCTCATCTCAGATACTATGGTTTACTTCACTCAATCTTTCTCTTTTTGTTTATAGTATATAATTACGTACATAATTACGTATAAACCTTAGATATTTTTACCATGTCTACTTGCATAAACGTCCCGTCTTTATCTCTACGTCTACATCTCTTACTTCTCCATCACTATTTCCCCCTGCCACCCACCCTTCTTAACCCTCTACCCTTAACTACATATATTTGATGATACGCATTTTATCGATCACCCTTGAATGACGTATCGTGTCTCTCGAGTTGAGTCACGAAACAGTACTGGATCACTACCTGTCCCTCCGGACCGCCCGACGTTAAGTACCCCAGCGTTTCTCAGCCTGTGCTGACTCGCTGACTTGACTTGACTTGTCTCTCCTTACCCCCCCCACCAGATTCAATCCTCTATACACATACGTATATCGACTAAGTGAAGCAACACGTCGTCTTTGATTGTATTTTAACAATTTCGTCGCTATGGGGTTAATTTTTTATTATTATTTTACTTCTCTTATTCCTTTTTACCTCTTTATTTCGGTCCGTCTTATATAAACATGGAGTAAAAATTCAATTCTCTTTTGTCAGTCTTATAAATTACATGTAGAACACAGATCTCTACGTCTATAGTCAAGTCAAGTCAGTGAGTCAACACAGGCTCAGGAACGCTGGGGTACTTAGCGTCGTGTGGTGCGGAGGGACAGGTAGTGGTTGAGGTCCTCAAGTGAGTCTAAGTGCAGGTAGCTCAGTCACTACGGTAGGTCGGTAGAGTAGGAGACAGTAGGGGAAGAGGAGGACGGGGGTCAGGGAGGGTCGTAGTCTCAGAAAAGGTTACTCAGTTGAGAAGTGTATTCCACCGGTTTCATGACCTCAAAGTCGAAATCGTAGTAAGGAAGGTTTCTTTAGGGTCCCAACTAGAGGAAGTCTTACCTGACCAACCTAGAGGAACGTCAGGTTCCCTGAGAGTTCTCAAAAGAGGTTGTGGTGTCAAGTTTTCGTAGTTAAGAAGCCGTGAGTCGGAAGAAGTGTCAGGTTGAGAGTGTAGGTATGTACTAATGACCTTTTTGGTATCGGAACTGATCTGTCTGGAATCAGCCGTTTCATTACAGAGACGAAAACTTATACGATAGATCCAACTAATATCGAAAGGAAGGTTCCTCATTCGCAGAAAATTAAAGTACCGACGTCAGTGGTAGACGTCACTAAAACCTCGGGGGGTTTTATTTCAGATTGTGACAAAGGGGTAGATAAAGGGTACTTCACTACCCTGGCCTACGGTACTAGAAGCAAAAGACTTACAACTCGAAATTCGGTTGAAAAAGTGAGAGGACAAAGTGAAGGCAGTTTTCCGAAAAATCAAGGAGAAGTGAAAGACGGTATTCCCACCACAGTAGACGTATAGACTCGAATAACTATAAAGAGGGCCGTTAGGACTAAGGTCGAACACAAAGAAGATCAGGTCGCAAAGAGTACTACATGAGACGTATCTTCAATTTATTTGTCCCACTGTTATATGTCGGAACTATATGAGGAAAAGGATAAACCTTGGTCAGTCAACAAGGTACAGGTCAAGATTGAACGAAGGACTGGACGTATGTCTAAAGAGTTCTCCGTCCAGTCCACCAGACCATAAGGGTAGAGAGAGTCTTAAAAGGTCAAATAACACTAGGTGTGTCAGTTTCCAAAACCGTATCAGTTATTTCGTCTTTATCTACAAAAAGACCTTGAGAGAACGAAAAAGGTACTAGGTCGCCTACAACCGTTAACCTAGAGACCAAGGAGACAAAAAAGATTTTAGTCGAACTTGTAGTCCTTCAAGTGTCAAGTGCATAACGACTTCGGACCGAACCTCTTAAACTCGTAATGAATTGATTGTACACTCTACTCACGTTAACACACCATCAAACTCGTAAGAAACCGTAACGGAAAGAAACCCTAACCTTACTTTTGACTGGAAGAGAAGTACCGACGAGGTCGTTTCACGTCGGTGACGAGGAATGGAACCTACTCCCCATAGAGGAGTGGTGGGAGGAAGGACTGGAAGTTACACCCCACCGAGGAGATCCGGGAGGACACGGGAACGTCGGTGGCGAGGAACCTACACCCTAACGAGTCTCTACGTCTATATTTTTATGGATTTACAAAATTTTACAAGAGTTTTATATTACACCTTGATATACACTATGTACTCAGTTGTACTAATATTCAATTGTACTAATATCGTAGTAATTTTCTATTTACGATATTTGAATTTTCGTAAACAGTTTCAAAATTATTTAAAGTGTACCCATCATATCCATGAGGTCCAGTCGTATTATCAGACTTTTGAAAAACTATTCTGTATCTAAAAGTGATTCAAAAAGTTATAAACTTACACAATTAACATTTAATTACGATCTTGACGTTAAAATTGGACGAGTATTCGTCAATTTCGAACCGGTTTCCCTCCTTATCGTACTTCCTGACTCACTCCCTTTCCCTCTTCCTCATTCTCTGTCTTTCTTCTCTTACTTTCCTTCTTTCGTTCGTTCCTTCCTTTTCGTTTCCTTGTTTAATTCCTCCCCTTCTTTCTCTTTCCTTTCTTTCTTTTCTTCCGTTTTCCTTGTTCACTTTCCTTCCCACCTTCTCCCTCTTACGTCCTTCCTTCTTCCTTTCTGAACGTCTGGACAAAAACTGATGTACGGATTATCACTATCTTACACAATTGTGATGTACAGGTTTTAACTTAGGGACCATAAAGGAGGGTATCAGAAGGCATAGAGTCATATACAGTTAAAAAAAGACAAATAACCTACTACATAGACAGTACATGTTAAATGGGTGATTTAGAAAACCCTTGAAAAATAAATATATTTCCTATACATACAAACTGTCTCCAAACAACAACGTTGATAGTAATAATAACTTTCATGTTCATACGCGTTTCTCGATAATCTCTACTTCTTAGTTTTTACCCTCGACAATATGAAAACCATCTGACTCGACGTCATAGGTAAATTGAAGGAACATCAGAAATTCTGAAGTCACAATAAGTATTCACGACACGACACTCATCAGTGAGTCGGTACAGACTGAGTAACGTTAGGGTACCTGACATCGGACGGTCCGAGGAGACAAGTACCCCTAAGAGGTCCGTTCTTATGACCTCACCCAACGGTACGAGGGGAGGTCCCCTAGAAGGGTTAGGTCCCATGATTTGGGGTCAGAGGGCGTAACGTCCGTCTAAGAAATGGTACACTCGGCACTCCTTTCGGGATAAAAATTCATCAACACGAATAACTTTAAACTCTCAAACTACATTCTACTTCGTAGTACGACAACGACTAGAGCCACGACCTTTCCAATCCAACAGGTGACGTTACGAGTCCACAGGTAGGTGATCGAAGCACCTACTGTCGTCGATAATGTCATAACATCAAAGGACTAGGAACCGAATGTTGATGGTTCACATAAAAAAAAATTAAACTGTCAGGAAGGACTAGGGAGAGTAAGGACTAATCACGTTTATATCTTTGAGGATACAACTAGGTCTGACATCACACAAATCGTCTGTAAGAATTCCTGTCGGATTTGAGACGAAGAAACGGGTAAAGTGTCCAAAAAGTTAATGGGTTAATGAATATTGTTTATGATACAAACCTTATTACATCATTAAAGACGAATAAAAGACTAGATCCTAAATAGTAACGTATGACATTTTAAGAGTTTAGGATGAAAGTTGATATAATACGTATATAGTAAGGGAACCGGACGTACTAAAGAGGATGTAATTTTGTTTTATTAAAGTGAACATAGGAATGTTTCTTGAAATGGTGAGACTTACTCCTACGTTTCATTAGGTAAAGTTATTTACCTAAGTGTATTAGAATGACATTAACATAAATCTTTATTTATAAATAATCTGTGAAAGACAAAAGACCTATAATAAAGTTCTTCTTTTCATTAGTTCGTCTGAACTAAAAATACCCGGGATGTCCAACACTCTAATCACCTTTATAGGGTTCATCATTACACATGGCATTTTTACAAAAGGGAATAAGAACGATTGTGTCCCGATGGAATTAAAATGAGACATTGTCATGTAAAACATCGAAAAAAAGAGAAAACTCATCGATCTCAGTAAAGAAAGAAATTTAGTAAAAGTACTGTAAAAAAATTTCTACCACTACTACGACCATTTAAGGTGACAGATCTTCTAAAAAAAAAGAGTCAGAATTTTTTAGTATGTTCTGGTATACACTTATATATTTATAGATAATAAAAGTGAAAGACAAAATTCATAGGTACCTAATCATAGGTCCATTTGTAATTTCATAAAATCATTATCTTGTTTTAATTGTCTCATTACTAATTATGACAAGGAATAGAATTTCTTACGATATCTTTTAATCTCTTAAGTTAAATTTTTACATTATTTTTTAAACAGAGTAGAGATCGTAAGATGGTGAACATAAAGGAATGTAATGTTTTATAGTTTGAACTTTCATAAAATAACGAAAGTAATACGTAGAAATAATACTGTGAATTTTTTTTTTTTTTTGAAGGGAAGACAAATATCTGTTGACTTATATGGGACATATCGGATTATTCTAGGTTTAAGTGTACCAAATATTCTATACGGAGGTTCAAAAAGTCGACGTACCCACTCTGTAAGAGGTATTGACGT
Organism: Capra ibex; assembly: GCA_006410555.1. NCBI lineage: Eukaryota > Metazoa > Chordata > Mammalia > Artiodactyla > Bovidae > Capra > Capra ibex. The sequence continues at coordinate 44,906,950 of SJYO01041852.1, read as the reverse complement.
AATTGTAAGGAGACTTTTCGACTATATTTTGTGTTTAGTTTTTTTATGATTTATGTCGACCGTGACTACATAAAATATCCATCACAAATACACGATACTGACTTCTTTGAGTAGTTACAAAGAGTCAAAGTATAATTCAATAAAGTATAATTATATAGAAGTAACTTTGGTCAATCTAAAAATCTTCATAACACAAACTTGTTTATTGGTGTACATTAGATGTTTAACTTTTTGGTTCAAGTGATCATGGATAATATTGTATCTTTTAAATGTCAGGTATTTCCGACTTAACCATGAGGAAGGGTTTATTAAGTGTAACTTCTCTCAAACTTAAAAAAGAACATTATCTTACAAAGGTAAATTTCCTACGAAATCATCGTCATAAAAACTTGATAAATTTTGGAAGAAACATCGTTTTTTGTTTTTTGTTTTTTTGGGGACATGACTTTAACGTTTAAATGTTCAAGAAACTTTTCCCATTGAATCAAAGTTAAAATCCTTACTGTCTGAGGTCTTCAAGTTTACACCTAAGTCCTTGGACGTAAAAGAGTTCAGAATTAGAATGAAGAGGTAAATAACCAAAGTGGGAATTCTTCCGTCTGTTGGAGAAGACAAGTTTAAACCGATCTACTAGTAATATAGAGGTTTACAGACCGGATAATCGACGTAATAGTGTTTATCTTTATTCAGAAGAAAGGGGTTTAAAGTCTTTTATAAAACTTTAACTTAAAGTGACCCGGTGGAAGTATGGGAACTTGGTACTCTTACTCTATCCCACCGAGACCTTTTCCTTTATCCTCACGAATGTTATCGTTTTTTTTTTTTTTTTCTTTTTTTTTCTTTCTTTCTTTTATCACGTATAAACGACTCGTCCATCTTGAATTGTATATAGGTCATGACACCTATATACCTGAAGGAAAAAGGATCGTTTTTCCTAGTCCTCAGATGATGTCACCACTTAGATATATAACTTACTACCCTTACCAGTAAGTATAAATTTAGTTACGTAGAAGACTTCTCTTCTTTAAGTTGAATTTCTTCTTTCCGATTGAAAAATCTACAATAAATCATGATATCAAGTAAGTACTGTCTTTTAAATTTTGTTAAATTCATCATCCGTATGTATAAGTGAGAAGTTCAATCTCATATGTACATCCATCTCTATGCTTTTCTTATATAGAGTCAACTATTTTTCGTTTACAAAGAAAATCTCCTTAAGTACTTGTGAAAATTTTAGAAGAAGTTTTGACTTTATCTTATAAAGTATGACCAATATTAAATCGAGTAAAAGTAGAAAACTACCTTTAAAATTTTGTCCATAATCACCAATTAATAACATGAGATAAGTTATAAATTATAGTTTTTTTCTAAATATAACACTGAAATAAAACTTATATTATTACATTTGTAATTTCGTTAATATTTGAAATGTGTTGGTCCTAATATTAAGACTGTTTCATTGTTACCTAAAATGTAAAACATTGTACCAACAATTTTTATATAGTTTTATTTGGACACAAGGTCGTACATGATATCTGGTAATATAGATGATGACACCCGTTCTGAGGGAATCTTTTTACCATGAAACCACGTATGAGTTTTTACTGTCTTACTAGAGACAAACAAATTTCCGTTTGGTAAGTTGTAGTGTCATTACGTTCAGGTACGGGGTTAGTGATTACTTCTTAGACTTCAACTTACCAAGACACCTCTGGATGTTCTGGAAGATCCCGATTGTGTGTGTGTCTTTTTCTACAGGAAAGTAGTATCTCCTGACCTTACGTTTTCATCCTCCAATTCTCTATGGACTTTACTGTCCGTTTAAACCGGAACCTCATGTTTTAATTCGTCCTGTTTCCGATTACTCAAAGTGGTTCTCTTGCTTGACCAGTATCGTTTGTGGGAGAAGGTTGTTGTGTTCTCTTTTGAGGTGTGTATCTGTTGTGGTCTCCCAGTTATGACTTTAGTCTAACTACTATAAGGAACGTCCACTTATAGATCTTCGAGATATGTCAGTCGTTTTTGTTCTGATCCTCGACTGACACCGAGTCTAGTACTTGAGGGATAACCGTTTAATTCTGAATTTAACTTCTTTCATCCCTTTTGGTGATCTGGTAAGTCCATACCGGATTTAGTTTAGGAAATGTTAATATGTCCCCTTCACTGTTTATCTAAGTTCCCTAATCTAAACTATCTGTCTCAAGGACTCCTTCATATCCGTCTCCAAGTATTTTGACATATCCTCCCCCACTAGTTTTAGTAGGGGTTATTTTTCTTTCCGTTTGTACCAACAGACTTTTCCGGAAAGTTTATCGACTCATTTCTTCTCTTCGTTTTCCGTTTCCTTTTTTCCTTTCTACATAGGTAGGCTTACGTCGCAAGGTTTCTTATCGTTCCTCTCTATTCTTTCGGAAGGATTCACTTGTTAAGTTTCTATATCTCCTTTTGTTATCTTACCCTATCTGATCTCTAGAGAAGTTCTTTTAATCTCTATGGTTCCCTTGTACTCGTGTTATTCCTGTCTTTACCATCCCTGTATTGTCTTCGTCTTCTATAATTCTTCTCCACCGTTCTTTTGTTTTCTTGATATGTATCTTCTAGAATTACTGGGTCTATTGGTGCTGTCACACTAGTAAGTGGACCTGGGTCTGTAGAACCTAACACTTTAGTTCACCCGGAATCCTTCGTAGCGATGTTTTTTTCGATCACCTCCACTACCTTAAGGTCGACTCGATAAAGTTTTGGATTCTCTACTACGACACTTTCACGACGTTAGTTATACGATCGTTTAAATCTTTCGATTCGTCACCGGTATCCTGTCCTTTTTGAGTCAAAAATAAGGTTAGGGTTTCGTACCGTCACGGTTTCTTACAAGTTTGGTGGTGAGTTAACGAGAGTAAAGTGTATGATCGTTTCAACACGAGTTTTAACACGTTCGATCAAAGTTGTTAAGTACTTGGTTCTTTAGGGTCTACAACTTCGTCCTGAATCTTTTCCATCTCCTTGATCTCCAGTTCAACGACTCTAAGTGACCTAGTATCTTTTTCGTTCTCTCAAGATCTCTTTGTAGATGGAGACGAAGTAACTGATACGATTTCAGAAACTGACACACATAGTGATGTTTGACCCCGTCCCTCTCCCCTCTTCACGATCTGGTAGAATGGACGGAGGACTCTGTGGACATACGTCCAGTTCTTCGTTACCAATCTTGACCTGTACCTTGTTACGGGATCAAGTTTTAACCCTTTCCTCATGTTGTTCACATACGTAATAATGGGACGGATAAATTGAATATATGTCTCATGTAGTACTCTTTACGACCTGACCTACTTCGTGTTCGACCGTAGTTCTAACGGTCCTCTTTATAGTTATTGGAGTCTATACGTCTTCTGTGGTGGGAAACCCGTCTTTCGTTTCTCTTTGATTTCTCGGTCAACTAATTTCCACTTTCTCCTCTCACTTTTTTTGACCGAACTTTGAGTGATACGTTTTTAGAGTAGTACCGTAGACCAAAGGAGTGAAGTACCATTTATCAACGTCGTTGTTACCTTTGTCACTGTCTGAAATAAAAAACCCGAGTTTTAGTGACGTCTACCACTGGTGTCGGTACTTTAATTTTCTGCGAACGAGGAACTTTCTTTTCGATACTGTTAGAATCTGTCGTATATTTTTACGTCTCTGAAATTTAACAACTGTCTCCAGGTAGATCAGTTTCAATACCAAAAAGGTTGTCAGTACATACCTACACTTTAAACCTGGTATTTTCCCGACTCGTGACTTCTTGACTACGAAAACTTGACACCACAACCTCTTCTGAGAACTCTCAGAGAACATAACGTTATCTATTTTGGTCAGTTAAGATTTACTTCAGTCAGGACTTATAAGTAACCTTCCTGACCATAACTTCGACTTTGAGGTTATGAAACCGGTGGACTACGTTTCTCGGCTGAGTGACCTTTTCTGGGACTACGACCCTTTCTGACTTAAGTTCTCCTCTTCCCCTGCTGTCTCGTGCACAAACAACTTACCGTAGTGGCTGACCTACCTGTACTCAAACTCGTTCGAGACCCTCTACCACTACCTGTCCCTTCGGACTTTACGACGTCAGGTACCCTAGTGTTTCTTAACCTGTAATGACTCACTGACTTGTTGTTGTTGTTATATTACATCCTAAAGGATTTGTCATCAAAAATAGTGACATAAAGGTATCATTTAGTTTGTTAGAAACCGTTCATATGTTACATGAAACAGTATTCTAAGACGACGACGACGACGATTCAGTGAAGTCACCACAGGCTGAGACACGCTGGGGTATCTGCCGTCGGGTTGTCCGAGGGGACAGGGACCCTAAGAGTTCCGTTCTTGTGACCTCACCCAACGCTAAAGGAAGAGGTTACGTACTCTTATTTTTCACTTTCACTTCAGCGACTCAACACGGACTGAGAATCACTGTGGTACCTGACATCGGGTGGTCCGAAGCGGTAGGTACCCTAAAAGGTCCGTTCCCATGACCTCACTCCACGGTAACGGAAGAGGTATACTCGAATTAAAAGTAACAAGATGGAAATTTACTTATACAGTAAAAGTAGTAATTGTCTTCAACCTACCTTCATTTCGATCACATCAGTCTTGTTCGAGATGTCTACACACTACAACATACACACGCACGTAAAAAGACTAATAAGACAAAATTCCATAGCAAGGAAGAAGGTAATTATTTAGTTGATATAATGAGGACCTATCTTATTTTGTCTATTTATCAATTTCTTATTCGTAGTTTGAGATTATAAAAAGGTTTTATAAAAAAGGATCGATACTTCAACAAGGTGGTGGGTGAGGAGTGGGAGAATACAGGGTTCAATAGGTTTGAGTGGAAGGATTGGTTTTGAGATACATGGATTTGGAGGTAACAAAGGTTTTATTGTATGTGGGGTGATAGGGTTAATGTGTGTCAATTTTTCACTTGAGAGGATGTTTATTTTGTTTGGGGTGAGAGGAGTTTTATTGTGTACTTGTAATACTCACTTTTCTTTCACAACTCGTTACTATACTTTTTTTTTTTCAACTTTACTCTTTACTGTATTTTAACTTTTAAAATCTTGAACCAAATTTATATTTAAATGAAATATTCTAGTCATATTTTTAGAACTTTACGTTATTGATAGTCAGAGTAAAACTCTATAAAGAAGTTAAAACTTTCCAAGGGGTTGTATGTGTGTGTCTCTTTACCTTAAAACAACGACTATAGTCAATGTCAATGTAAAAAAGTAATTATATGATCCATTAAAAGTAGTTTAATGGATTTGTTAGATTGAAGTAATAAAATAGAAGACATTTTCCTTATGATAAAGTGATCCGAAGACTTTGGTAATTTACTACATTACTTTCTTTATACGTAATATTTTAACTTTCACAATCTATGTCGAAATTAAAAATTTTCAATGATTTGAAATAATATTTAGAATAGTAAAATCAAAACATTCTTGGTTTTAAATTCTATGTTCGTAAATTTTAGAAGAGATCTGTAATCTTAAAACAAAATGAAATCTGTAATCCATTCTATAAAATAATTTAAAAGGACATTATATAGTCCTTGATAAGATGGAGTCCCGGAAACGTAATTGTCAAAAGACACAGACTTCTCGTGTGAGGGAGTAGACACACCGAACACGGGGTGGAGCAAATCATAGACATTTACGCAAAGAGGAAGTTCCTCAGAAAAAAGTTGTGAGATAAATTTTAATATCGAAAGGGAGGGTGGCAAGACGATGACTGGGGAAGAAAGAGAATTAAAGAAGGAGACGATAAATTGTAAGTACTAGTACACCGTACGACGACGACGACGATTCAGCGAAGTCAGTGGAGACAAAGACACGTTAGGGTATTTGCTGTCGGGTGGTCCAAGGGGGTAGGGACCCTAAGAGGTCCGTTCTTATGACCTCACCCAACGGTAAAGAAAGAGGTTACGTACTTTCACTTTTCACTTTCACTTCAGCGACTCAGCACAGACTGAGAATCACTAGGGTACCTGACGTCAGATGGTCCGAGAAGGTAGGTACCCTAAAAGGTCCGTTCTCATGACTTCACCTCACGGTAACGAAAGAGGTTACCCCGTATGATGTATCCATAAATAACCGAATAGAAAATATAGGGACTTGGAGGGGTGTGTGATATTCGAGTTTTTCTCCTTCTTAAATACCAACAAAACATATGATGAGACAGTTCTGTTAACAGACTTCACAAAATAGGTAGGTTAGAGAGATAGATAGATGGGTAGATATGGTAGATAGATGTAGACAGATAAGTGAATGATAGAAAGACCGAGGGGTAGACTTTCACTTTCATTTTTACAAACGGGGAGACGACACAGGGGTTGAGAAACACTGGGGTACTTGACATCGGACGGTCCAAGGAGACAAGTACCTTAAGAGGTCCGTTGTTATGACGTTACCAACGGTAAGGGAAGAGGTCCCCGAAAAAGGGTGAGTCACTTGTACTCAGAGGACGTAACGTCTATCTAGGTATCAACAGATTCGGTAGTCCTTCGAGGATAGATCGATAATATTAATAATCTATTTTATTTTACGTTAAGAAAGAGATCTAATGAATATACCATACTCAGTCGATATATCCAGTAGTACACGATAGAACCACCCAATGTAGTAAAAAATTCCGGTCATATAGACTTACGTAAGAAACACAGTTTGTTATATTAGTATTAAAGACCGGTCTTAATACTATGATTTTTACTACTTTTTTATTTACTATGTATATAAAATGTTCAAGATACGTGACAAACTTGAGAGATAAATGACATTGAAGAAATGAGGACTGTTGTTGGTAAATTCTGTATGGTAATATAATAGGGGTAAAATTATTTACAGTTTTTAATCTATATAAACCGGGTATCAGATTGACATATTAACCGATATATCAATATTAAAAAAACTAAGAAACGTTGTAGATTGTTTTCATATAAAAAGGATTTAGTAATAATTGACATTTGTAAAGTGTTACGAAGGAACCCGACACATTGAATAAACCTTGAAAACATGTGTTATGATGGTGACTAATCTTGTTAAACTGACAATCTAATCACTTGTTTTGTAAAAGAATATGAATTTTTATACACACGACGTCAATACTTTTACTGAAAGTTTAATTAAACTTTTTTCAATATGATTTGTTCGTTCTTTCTCTTTTAATCGTAAGTAAGATTTCTTTATTGTGTCTAAAGATAATTTACAAAAGTCGATCTAACGTTTACGAAGAAACTCTTTTAATTAGAATAAGTCTTATATGTAAATTTTTTACATTCGTGTCTTGGAGTTTATGTACCTCTCAATAACTACAAGACGTACGAAATATTTCAAATAAAGAGTATAGACAGACGATTATATTTTCTTAATATGTAATTTTTATATCTCTATTAAAAATCTAGTAAATTTTAGGTAATTTTCGACTTTATCGTAATATTAATTAAAGACGACTCTACTCTTAAGTCTTGGAACTTTATTGAACGTCTACCGGTAACAGTAGTACTTCTCTTGGAAACAGTAGAAGGTTCTTAATAAAATGAAGGTTCATTCTTAAGTTCCATGTAAATACAGAGTGTTAGTCCACTCTAAACACCGGACCAAGAACCTTCTTTCCTACTCACCGAGGGGTTCAATAAATTAAAGTCACCGTAACTAACTTGAAGTTTACAGAAAGAGTACAATCAAAGAAGAAAAATTTACATTTATGAAGAACCTTTCACCCACTCCAAAGAGATCAACTCCTCTCGTACCTGATAAGAGATCAGTACCACACACTGGAAGAGTAACATCACCGAAGGAACAACACCTCATACCTGAGATCCCGAAGTCATCAAAGTCGTCGTGTACCCGAATCATTAACACCGAGTGTCTGGGATCTCGTACGTCCGACGTCATTGACGTCGTGTGACTGAGTCATCAACACGACGTGTCCGGATAACGAGGAGTCGTACACCTTAGAAGAGTCTGGTCTCTAACTTGGGTACAGGGGACGTAACCACCTCTCTAAGGATAGTTGACATGGTGGTCCCTTCTGTACAAAAAACATGGAACCAAGAAAAAGATTAGTAATTTTATCACCATCTCCCGTTCTGTTAAATTAAGAGAATATTATTGTTAATCCTTTTTTCAAAATAGTACTGTGTAGTACTACTTACAACAGGATTGTAATATTTAAAAAAGTAATTTTGGTACGTAAGTCAAGTCAAGTCAAGTCAGTGAGTCATCACAAGTTGAGAAACACTGGGGTAATTGGTGTCGTACGGTCCGGAGGGACAGGTAGTGGTTAAGGACCTCAGGTGGGTTCAGGTACAGGTAGCTCAGTTACTACGGTAGGTTGGTAGAGTAGGAGACAACAGGGGAAGAGGAGGACGGGAGTTAGAAAGGGTCGTTGTCCCAGAAAAGGTTACTTAGTCGAGAAGCGGAGTCCACCGGTTTAATAACCTCAAAGTCGAAGTTGTAGTCAGAAAGGTTACTTGTAAGTCCTGATTAAAGGAAATCCTACCTGACCAACCTAGAGGAACGTCAGGTTCCCTAAGACTTCTCAGAAGAGGTTGTGGTGTCAAGTTTGTGTAGTTAAGAAGTCCTAAGTCGAAAGAAAAAACAACAACAACAACAACAACAAAAAGAAATTAAAAAATAAAAAAAATTTAAAATTGTAGAAATTAAGAATGTACGCAAGGGTTTGTACTTGGGGGGAGGGTGGAGGGAGGGGTGTTGTAGAGAGACCCAGTAGGGGTACGTGGTCGGGGTTCGTTCGACGTGGGATGCAGTCTGTACCTGACCGCTAAGTTAAGAATGTACTGTCATATGTACAATCTTAAGGGTAAGAGGGTTTAGTAGGGTGGGAGAGGGAGAGGGAGACTCAGGTTTTCAGGCAATATGTGTAGACACAGAAAAAAGGACAGAACGTATGTCCCAGCAGTAACGGTAGAAGGATTTAAGGTATATATACACAATCATATGACATAACCACAAAAAGAAAGACCAAATGAAGTGAGACATATTAACCGAGGTCAAAGTAGGTAGAGTAGTCTTGACCAAGTTTACTTAAGAAAAATTGACGACTCATTATGAGGTAACACATATACATGGTGTCGAAAGAATAGGTAAGTAGACGACTACCTGTAGATCCAACAAAGGAGTCGAAAGAAACGTCAGGTTGAGAGTATAGGTATGTACTGATGACCTTTTTGGTATCGGAATTGTTCTACTTAGAAACAACGGTTTCATTACAGAGACGAAAAATTATACGACAGATCCAACCAGTATTGAAAGGAAGGTTCTTCATTCGTAGGAAATTAAAGTACCGACGTTAGTGGTGGACGTCACTAAAACCTCGGGTCTATTTATTTCAGTCGGTGACAAAGATGAGAAAGGGGTAGATAGACGGTACTTCACTACCCTGGTCTACGGTACTAGAATCAAAAGACTTACAACTCGGAATTCGGTTGAAAAACTGAGAAGAGAAAGTGAAAGTAGTTCTCCTAGAAATCAAGAAGAAGTAAAATACAGTATTCTACCACAGTAGACCTATAGACTCAAATGACTACAAAGAGGGTCGTTAGAATCAGTAAATAACAATACTTTGTTTAATAGGGTTTTAAATGTCAGTATTTTATTGTGTAAATGAATATAGTGTCAAAGAGACTCGGTTCTTAGACACGTGTCGAGTAGACGTCAATAGTGTTCCAGGGGAGAAAGGTAAATACATGGACTGATAACCGTCTTGAATTGAGGAAGGTACCAAAACTTGACACAGAAGTCAAGGAATGTTCGGGAATATACTTTCGAAAGAAACCAAGGAACGGTGTACCCAGAGAGACATTTCTTCAAATGTTGTACCTTCGAACATTGTAGTACCATACGTTCTCCCGTTCTCTGTCTTCCGACCGTTTGTCTTCAGTGTCGGGAAGTATTGGATTAATACCTTCAATATAGTATATACCGTGTAAACACCTCGTATACCGTGTAAGACAAGTAGTCTCCGTTCAACGATCAAGGTTATGCGTGATTGTTCAGATTCTTACGTTCCTCTTTTTAAGTAATAATTCTCAATAAACCTCGACGGATGATATCAGAACGTGTAAAAGACAGGGTAATCTACCAAACACTCTTAAAGTAGTTTGCAATTGTGTATGGAACAGAAACTGTTTTTATTGTGTATGACGGTCTTTATTGAAATAGTGGTTTACGACTAAAATCATGATGACGGTTCGTGTAATCAACATTTTAATGTGTGTAAGATGATTGATGATAAAACCCCGTTATAATAACCTTTGTCTACTAATGACTTCCACAACACTAAAAAGATCGTATAACAAATGAGTTATAAACTATTCACAATGGACATGGATGGACCTTGTCTTTGTTACTTCTGTCCATACGCTATAAACCGTTTTCAAAACACTATTGTACACTTTATAAAACTGTCCTTGATTGATATCTCTCTTTCGATATCGCTGTTTTTTGTCCTAGAAGATCAGTCTTTGATAACACTATTTACTTTGATAAAAAAATGAAATTTGTCGATCTATTGGACTTATATAAAAGTTCAAGACCAGTCTTGCAACTAGAGATAAATGGGACTCCTGTTGTAAAACCCATGACTTTATCATTAAAGTTTTATAATTATCCTCACCGAAAACTTAAGGAAAGACACTTTGTCAAAAGTATATGTGTCGTAAAGTAGTCATAAAAGACCATTGTATATTGTGTGATAGGAAACATTATCATAAAACAATAAAAAATATATGTACAAAAAAAGAAAAGAAGGTGAGATCGTTTCTTAGTCCTAAAACTCCAGTGTTGTAAGTGGAATATTCCTTAAGAGGCTAGGAGTCAAAGGACTAGAGACTTACACCTACAACCTAAGTTACGGGATATTGAAGGGAATGTCTACATATATAAGTAATATCATATTCGTAGTCAGGAAAGTTTCTTTTTAGAGATATTAAGAATACAAATAAGAGATTACTCCTAAATCATACATTATCATGGTTTATTTGGAGACTTATTCTTCCTAATTTAAATTATATGTAATTGTAATAAAACTAAACCTAAGTAACAAAATCTTTAAATTAATTAGTATATGAAGTTGTCCAAAGGACAAAGTATTTAAAACACAAGCGATAATAAAACCGAACTTGAATAAAGTAAATCCATTAAAATTCGGGTCTTTATATAAAAGTAAGAATACTATTGAAAATAAGAGTCTAAATCAAAAAAATTTTTCGTTTTAGTTTTTCTCTTCGGAATAAAATCGGACCAAAATATAAGATGAAGTCCTTTAACTATAAACAAAAAGGTTTTGACTGAAGTAACAACCACCGATTAATGGTAAAGAAATCCTGATTCCAACACTATCTACGGTCGTTGATCTTTCCAAAGTTTAAGTGTTAAGAGTATTGTATAAGATTAGTTAGTCATTTTATTGTCTACGTGCTTTGTACGAGGATGTGTTCGTATACCATTCATAGTGTCAACAGTATTGGAGTACAATTTTTGTCAAAATTTTTAATTTTTTTGTTTTAATTTTTGTTTAAATGGACGACAATCTACAAAACTTCAAGGAGTCCTTTAAAATTAAGGACGAGTAGTTTATAAATTAATTTTGAATGACGGTTCCGTTACACCGTTCGGTATTAAAGAGAAAAATTCGTATATCTCTCCTTCCTGTAATTGGTCACTTTTCAACTTTTATATTAAATCTTGAGGTGAAAGTCGAGGTTGTATATTTCTTGGACCTTAAGTAGTAAAAGTACGGATGTTAAAACTCTTAAGGAGTAGTTTTTGCTCCTTTGTTTCTTCAGATTCTTTAACAGTGACGGTTCTCCTCGGATTCCTCTGTAGTCATGATTTTCACTACACCATGAAATCCAGTCTAGGACCTTCTCTTGTCTCTGTAATGTATATTTGATTCATTTGGATTCATTTGATCTATGAAATTATTATGACATAAACAAGTAATTAACATCGTTACATGGTATAAAATATTCTACAAGTATGATCTCCTCTGTCCCACTCCCATATACCCTCTAGATAATTGGAAAGTCAAAAAGATCCTTAGTTTTTGAGAAGGTTTTAAATTTCGGATGACTTTTCGTTCGTTTTAGAAAATAAATAAGTAAATCAATACTTCTTACAGGAAACGAATTGGAAAGAAAAAATTTATGAAAAATTTAAAATATTTAAGTAAGTAGAACTCATTTTGAACAATCCTTTGTAAAGTTGTCATCTTTTAATTGAAAAAAAGAGACATTATTCACGTAAACTCTCCATACTCAAATAGTATATTTTGAAGTCAGAAAAAAAAAAAATTGAAAAGGAGTCGATCTCTTGTTTTAGTATTTTGTTTGGGACAAGAACGTATAAAGAGGTGTAGTCGTGTAAGAAAAAAGAACATGAGTGTCTGTACAGTGTTAATATTTTGTAGTTTACCATATTTTCCGTTTAGTCGTTAGTTCTGTTTAAGAAGGAAAGGTGTTTTCACTTGTGTTCACAGTGAAATATCTTGACGGAATTCTTAAGTGCCAGTTTTATACCACAGAAATTAACTATTCACGACAGGTTGTACTAATTTATTTTTAATGCAGATTTTAATATTTTTGTAGGAAGTCTATGTTCGTTGTATTGGAGGGGTCTCTACGACCAAAACGTTCACTGAAGTCAAAAAGACTTTTCATTCTTCGTCACTAAAGGTACTAAAAGTGTTTAAAAAGGTTAAAAATCATTATAAACACAATTAGAGTGGGTCAAGTCAAAAAAAGAAAGTTCTTAGTTTAAAAGAGATCAGACTTGGATATGGAGATGTCACTACGACTATTATACTTATGTGATACACCGTATTGTGACGTACTTGTGAGTGTTCTATATTATATAAAGATTCAATAAACATTTGTAAGAAACGTTATTTCCTACGTTGTGATATTAAGGATAAAATATGTGACACCTTTCTCTTCTATTTTTGTACCGTGTCTGTGTCACTTTATTGTTTGTAGTTATAAAATATCACAGGGTCTATTCCACCTCCTGATCTTAGACTCTTATATCGTCTAGACTACGAGTTTTAAGAGGTTCGGTCCGAAGTTGCTATACACTTGGCACTTTAAGGACTACAAGTTCGACCAAAATCTTTTCCGTCTCCTTGGTCTCTAGTTTAACGGTTGTAGGTGATCTAGTACCTTTTTCGTTCTCTCAAGGTCTTTTTGTAGATAAAGACGAAATAACTGATATGGTTTTGGAAACTGAGACACCTAGTGTTAGTTGACACCTTTTAAGACTTTCTCTACCCTTATGGTCTGGTGGACTGGACGGAGAACTCTTTGGATATACGTTCAGTCCTTCGTTGTCAATCTTGACCTGTACCTTGTTGTCTGACCAAGGTTTATCCTTTTCCTCATGCAGTTCCGACATATAACAGTGAGACGAATAAATTGAATATACATCTCATGTAGTACTCTTTACGACCTGACCTTCTTTATGTTCGACCTTAGTTCTAACGGTCCTCTTTATAGTTATTGGAGTCTACACGTATACTGTGGGGAGAATACCGTCTTTCACTTCTTCTTGATTTTTCGGAGAACTACCTTCACTTTATTCTCTCACTTTTTCAACCGACTTTCGAGTTGTAAGTCTTTTACTTCTAATACCGTAGTGAAGTACCCTTTATCTACCCCTTTGTCACAGTCTGAAATAAAAACCCCCGAGGTTTTAGTGACGTCTACCACTGATGTCGGTACTTTAATTTTCCGCGAATGAGGAACCTTCCTTTCAATACTGGATGATCTATCGTATAATGTTTTGTCTCTATAATGAAACGGTTGTTTCCAGGTAGATCAGTTCCGATACCAAAAAGGTCATCAGTGTATACCTACACTCTCAACTTGACACTTCTTTCGACTCACGGCTTCTTAACTACGAAAACTTGACACCACAACCTCTTCTGAGAACTCTCAAGGAACCTGACGTTCCTCTAGGTTGGTCAAGTAGGATTTCCTCTGGTCAGGACCCACAAGTAACCTTCCTGACTACGACTCCGACTTTAAGGGTTATGAAACCGGTGGAGTACACTTCTCAACTGAGTAACCTTTTCTGAAACTACGACCCTCCCTAACCCCCGTCCTCCTCTCCCCCTAGTGTCTCCTACTCTACCGACCTACCGTAGTGGCTGAGCTACATGTTCTCAAACCCACTTGAGACCCTCAACCACTACCTGTCGCTCCGGACCGCACGACACTAAGTACCCCAGTGTTTCTCAGCCTGTGCTGACTCTCTGACTTGACTTGACTTAACTTGACTACTATTCTTTCTAGAAGATGACTTTCTTGATCCAGTATTAACCTTAAAGTACAGTTTATAGATGTGTATACCCGAAGGGACTATCGAGTCAACATTCCTTAGACGGATGGTTACGTCCTCTGTAGCCAAACTAGGGACCTAGTCCTTTCCTGTTGGGTGAGGTCATTAGAACGGACCCTTTAGGGTACCTGCCACCTCGGACCGCCTGGTGACAGGTACACCAGAATTTTTCAGTCTGTACTTGATACCTTATTCGTTTTTGTTAGGTAGGAATACTCTTATTGTACTTCTGGTACACCTGGACTATATTCATGCCCGGACCAATGGACTGACTACAGTTCAACGATCTTAATTCCCTGATCTACTTTTATCTTTAAGTTACCAAAGCTTTTGAAACTTAGTTGTTTATCACCACTCTAAAGTTGTTGACTTTCAATTCAACGGGATTCACTCTTGTTTCTTTCTCACACCTCCGACAATCAAAATACTAAATAAAGAACTTTCTTTGGTAATAGTACTTTTTTTCTATGTAAACCTATCTGTTTTTTAGTTAAAGTTCATCAATTTGTATTTAGAACTATAAAATGGACTTTGGTCCTTCCTCATTTACTAAGACTCACTCACTTTCAGCGAGTCAACACAGGCTCAGAAACGTCGGGGTACCTGATATGTGATGTACCTTAAGAGGTCCGGTCTTATGACCTCACCCATCGGAAAGGGAAAAGGTCCCCTAGAAGGGTTAGGTCCCATCTTGGGTCCAGAGGGTGTAACGTCCACCTAAGAAATGGTCGACTTGGTGTTCCCTTCGGAATTTACTAAGATCAATCAATGTTTAATCTTAGACAAATAATCACTTCCACTGTTATGTAAACAGTTACTTCTTTTTAATTTTACATATTACAGATTCATATCCTACTATTTCGTGGTAATTAGTTTCTGTATTAATTTATCATATTTACAAATTTTGTGGAACAATTCATTTTACCTTTGTTTTTCATTTATGTAGATATTACACTATTTCGAACAAACACCTAATAATTCGTTAGATTAAAAAATTTTTTATCTTAGTAAATTGTGACCCATGTTGTTTTTCTTAATTCATTTGGACGAGGATTTGAAATCGACTTTAATTAGTCAAAGTTTACAGTACCCCTCAAATATCATTCATTTGTTACAGATCTCAGAGTATTATTCCGTACGTAAATATATTTTATTAATAATACATCTATCCGTAAAACCATTTGGTACGCTAAAATTTAATACGATGTATAAATTAACATAAATATTTGTTTCTTCGTATCCCGTCCATTCTGTTTTTGTACAAAAAGTCTCTTGACTTATATAATTTCCATATCATTTTACACATGTTTATAAACAATATGACCGATACAAATATCATATTTAAGTAAAGATTATACGTACGACATATATATACTATAAGACACAATAAATTAGATTTTGTATGAAACATACAAAACAAGGTTCAAAAATTTCTAAAAAAATTCAGACTTTATTAGTAAACCTATTGACGATATTTATCAAATGAAATTACATTACTGTCATTTAATGTAACCGTAACATTAATAAGAAAGTACGAGATCAAATGTTATGAAATTTTCACGACACGTGTATTATCCAGTCATTTATATACGACACACTTACTTACTTACCTACTTACTTACCAAACTACTCCATGATTCCGACGAAAGAGATACATATTACGTGAAGATTAACGATCATTGATTCAGGAGTAGGTAAAAAATTCCAAGTAGAAATGACCGGTAAAAAGAGATTTTTAAAAAGAGAAGGAAGTATATGGTGGAGTGACAAAAATTCGAAATATTGGGAAACATAGAAAGAATGTAGTGAGTATATAGAGACAAAGTATACAAGTAAGGTTAGATAAAACCAGTGAGTAGAAAATTTCTTGCACCGAATAAACCCAAGTGACGACGACGATTCAGTGAAGTCAGCATAGGTTGAGACACGCTGGGGTATCTGCCGTAGAGTGGTCCGAGCGGGTAGGGACCCTAAGAGGTCCGTTCTTGTGACCTCACCCAACGGTAAAGGAAGAGGTTACGTACTTTCACTTTTCACTTTCACTTCAG
Source organism: Capra ibex (assembly GCA_006410555.1). Taxonomy (NCBI): domain Eukaryota; kingdom Metazoa; phylum Chordata; class Mammalia; order Artiodactyla; family Bovidae; genus Capra; species Capra ibex. Next base: position 44,890,506 of record SJYO01041852.1, on the reverse strand, counting down.
CGAGTCAACACAGGTTGGGAGTCGTTGGGGTACCTGACGTCGGAAGGTCCGAGGAGACAGGTACCCTAAAAGGTCCGTTCTCATGACTTCACCCCACGGTAACGGAAGAGGCTTTACAAGTGATCGTTATGACTTTTTACTTATCGTCGGAGTTTTCATAGGTAAATATTTGAAACTAACTGTGTGTCAAGAGTTAAGAACGTAAAGGAAAAATTAAGGTAGGAAAAAATAGAGACATAAGGTAAGAACAAGGTTATACTCACGTAGATAGAACAAAACTAGTAAGATGTTAAAGAAGACTGAACCGAGACCATAGGAGTTGAATGAAGGAATCGTCTTTGAAACTCTTCTCAAGAAATCAGTATACTGTGAGTCGTTACCCACATTGTGAAGTATCGTGGGTGAGTGGCTGTAATGAGTTGTGGAACTTACGTTATCTGTGAAAGATGGTAGTAAAGTATAAACACACGAGTAAAGTCTCAGATTTAGTAAAGATGAGAATCGAGACGACATATTTGAACCCTTTAAGATTAAAGATGTAAAGTTAAAAAAGGAATCGTTTTACCATTTGTTATGTATATGACTACGTTCCTGGATAGGTAAAGTTCATCATAGACCACGTCCAATTCACGAGACATTTACAAACGACAATAATTGTAAGTTTTGGTTAAGTTTTCGAGTGAAGATAAAATTTCTTTTGGAGATAGGTTACAGTCTCAGTTTGCTTTATAGATGTTTATTAAAGGTTTTCTGAAGTTCGTATTAGTCAATTCACGAACCTTTGACGGTTTGATATAGGTAAAGTGTCACTGCAAAGACCTTTTTATACCAATATCGGGTGTAAAAAGGTATAATTCGGTTGAGGTTCTCCTGAGAGAAGGTACATCAAAGTAACTCTGTCCAACAACCACCGACAGGAGTACGAATTCGACTATCGGTTATGGAACACACACACACACACACACACACACACACAAAAGTTCATCCGATAAAAATTCTCAGTGAAATCCAAGTATCGTTACAATTCAGTGTCCATGTTTCTAAAGACGTGTGGGAGACAACAGTCCATACGTAGTCAAGTAAAGTCAAGTCAAGTCAGTGAGTCACCACAGGCTGAGAAACGTTGAGGTACTTAGTGTGGTGCGGTCTGGAGGGACAGGTAGTTGTTGAGGGCTTGAAGTGAGTCTGAGTGCAGGTAGCTCAGGCACTACGGTAGGTCGGTAGAGTAGGAGACAGCAGGGGAAGAGGAGGACGGGGGTTAGGGAGGGTTGTAGGCTCAGAAAAGGTTACTCAGTTGAGAAGTGTACTCCACCGGTTTCATGACCTCAAAGTCGAAATCGTAGTAAGGAAGGTTTCTTTAGGGTCCCGACTAGAGGAAGTCTTACCTGACCAACCTAGAGGAACGTCAGGTTCCCTGAGAGTTCTCAGAAGAGGTTGTGGTGTCAAGTTTTCGTAGTTAATAAACCGTGGGTCGGAAGAAGTGTCAGGTTGAGAGTGTAGGTATGTACTAATGACCTTTTTGGTATCGGAACTGATCTGCCTGGAAACAACCGTTTAATTACAGAGACGAAAACTTATACGACAGATCCAACCAGTATTGAAAAGAAGGTTCCTCATTCGCAGAAAATTAAAGTACCGACATCAGTGGTAGACGTCACTAAAACCTCGGGGAGGTGACTGTGACAAAGGGGTTAAAGGGGTAGATAAAGGGTACTTCACTACCCTGGCCTACGGTACTAGAAGCAAAAGACTTACAACTCGAAATTCGGTTGAAAAAGTGAGAGGAGAAAGTGAAAGTAGTTCTCCGAAAAATCAAGGAGAAGTGAAAGACGGTATCCCCATTACAGTAGACGTATAGACTCCAATAACTATAAAGAGGGTCGTTAGAACTAAGGTCGAACACAAAGAAGGTCAGGTCGTAAAGAGTACTACATGGGACGTATATTCAATTTATTTGTCCCACTGTTATATGTCGGAACTGCATGAGGAAAAGGATAGACCTTGGTCAGACAACAAGGTACAGGTCAAAATTGACAACGAAGGACTGGACGGATGTCTAAAGAGTTCTCCGTCCAGTCCACCAGACCATAAGGGTAGAGAAAGTTTGAAAAGGTGTCACATAATACTAGATGTGTCAGTTTCCGAAACCGTATCCGTTATTTCGTCTTTATCTATAAAAAAAGACCTTGAGACAACGAAAAAGGTACTAGGTCGCCTACAACCGTTAAATTAGAGACCAAGGAGACGGAAAAGATTTTGGTCGAACTTGTAGTCCTTTAAGTGCCAAGTGTATAACGACTTCGGACCGAACCTCTTAAAACTCGTAATGAAATGATCGTACACTCTACTCACGTTAACACACCATCAAACTCGTAAGAAACCGTAACGGAAAGAAACCCTAACCTTACTTTTGACGGCAAAAGGTCAGGCCACCGGTGACGACTCAAAAAGTTTAAACGACCGTATAACTCACGTCGTGAAAGTGTCGTAGTAGAAGGTCCTAAACTTTATCGAGTTGACTTTAAGGTAGTGGAGGTGATCGAAACAAGTATCACTACGAAAGATTCCGGGTGAACCGGAGTGTAAGGTCCTACAGACCGAGATCTACTCACTAGTGTGGTAGCACTAATAGACCCAGTACTTCTGGAAAAAACATGTCAAGAAGACACATAAGAACGGTGGAGAAGAACTATAGAAGACGAAGACAATCCAGGTATGGTAAAAACAGGAAATAGCTCGGGTAGAAACGTACTTTACAAGGGAACTATAGAGATTAAAAGAACTTCTTTAGAGATCAGAAAGGATAAGACAAAAAAAGAGATAAAGAAACGTAACTAGCAACTTCTTTCGAAAGAATAGAGAAGAAAAACGTATCGGACGGACTAATAGTTGTAGGAGGAGGTTTTGTCATCTAGATACTGTTAATGACTTGGATGTGACTGCGTAGTAGTAGTGGGTATCAAATATAATGTCATGTAAGAACCACAACACGTTAGATACTCAAACCCGTTTACATATTATTGTTGGTAACATCATGGTGACGACGACGACGATTCAACCAAGTGAGTACATGCTGAGACACGCTGGGGTATCTACCGTCGGGTGGTCCGAGGAGACAGGGACCCTAAGAGGTCTGTTCTTGTGACCTCACTCGACGGTAAAGGAAGAGGTTAAGTACGAACGAGTCAGCGAAATCAGCACAGGCTGAGACACGTTGGGATACCTGTCGTCGGGTAGTCCGAGGAGACAGGTGCCTTAAGAGATCCGTTCTTATGACCTCACCCCACGGTTAAGGAAGAGGCATATTATGGTGTGTCGTAGGATTTTTAGACGAGGGTAAGAAGGGAAGTCTTTGTCAAAACAAACAGAAAACACTATGACAGTTATTTATCGAATTAAAGGGGGGGATGCAGTAATGGGAGGAAGTCAAAAGAAACGACCGTAAGTGAAGAAGCAATTAGTGGTTTAAAGACGGAAGTATAATAAAAATACAAATAGTGATTATTTATAGAAGTTTAACGGTATACGTTTTCCATGATAGTTAAAGGAAATTTTTTTTCGAAGGTGGTTCTATGTCAGATGGATACAGAAGAGGTTGAGTAATTTACATCACAGATAAGTCAAATTATTGATTTAGGACTGTAGTAGAAAATAAAGAGATGTAGGAAACATAGGAGAGATTAAAGTTTTATGTAGAGATTAGACTGGTCGGGGGTGACGAGTATAAGTTGTGTAAGACCAGGGTCAGATGGTAGGTTTACGTAGAGGAAGATTTGATTGGGATACTAACATACATAGTGTTGTTAACACTGGAAACAAAGACTTATCAGGTTCATAAAGAATAAAGAACAGAGCATTAAGTGTGAAATACCGAGAAAGAAGATCCTTATGAGACAGCCGTTTTAATTTATCAAATCAAAGAATATAAACCCAAAGTTTAGTTCGTAGAAGAATCTCTTTTATGAAAGTCTGATGATTGAGTGTGTCGAGATGTCGATGACAGTAGGTACAATATATAGAATAGGAGGAGTGTTGTAAGAGTTGAAGTCTTATAATACAAAATAAAAAAAAGGTTTATTCATAATAAATAGACTAGATAGACCTCATACCCGAAGGGTCCACCCTGATCACCATTTCTTGGACGGATGGTTACGTCCTCTGTATTCTCTGTATCCAATTTAGGAAACCATGTCTTCTAGGGGACCTCTTCCTTTACCGTTGGGTAAGGTCATAAGGACGGACCTCTTAGGGTACTTGTCTCCCCAAACCACCAGATGTCAGACATCCCAGTGTTTCTCAGTCTGTGTTGTCTTCGCTGAATCGTACGTGTGTAGTCTTTGACACAGACTGTGTATTGTCCACAAACTATTTATAAACGACTGACTGCTTTTACTCACCCTTCACCTAATCTTACTCTATAATTACCTTTTCAAAATCATACTCGTCGAAAGAAGAACTTTGGTTAATAAAGATTTAGTTCATGAATAAAATTTTTGTAAATCGTTATTATAAGATAATGGAATTTCTTACCACTCCTTTTTTCAAAGGATATCTTTTAACCTAAATTTCTATGTTTGGACCGTTTTATCCACGACTTATTTACAACAAAAAAAAAAAAGGAGTCTAGGACAGATGAAAGGGTTTTTACATGGACATTAGGTCTAACGAAGACGGAGGATGATCTGAAGTATAATAATTAGTCAATTAAAAATGATAGAGAAATTTAAAAGAGAGAAGGAAGGAAGACAAATGTGTGTGAAAGTTTTCAGAGAGTACGATTTTTCTCTTACTATTAGATAGAAGAGAAACTCATATGGGAAGGAAGAAGACAAGAAGAAGTGATACGAGGAACTTTCTTCTTTGATGTGATCAGGTAGTAATAGGAAGTATTATTGAGAGAAAAAATTATAAATAAAATAAAATAAATAAACTGACACGGTCCAGAATCAACATTGTGTAGTCAAGAAAATCAACACCGTACGTTCGAGAATCAATGTCACACATCCTAAATCAAGGAACTGTTCCCTAATTTGGGACCGGGGAACGTAAACCTCACACCTCAGAATCGGTGACCGGGTGGTCCCTTCAGGACATTAGTCAAGAATGTATCAGTTTTACAGAGATTAAAGTGGACAGATAAATTTAGGGTCAACGAAGTAACAGTTTTTGGTAAACAAGAGACACCGGTTGGATGAAGATTGAGAGTATAAAGTATGGTACCTAAAGAGAGATACGTGTATGTAAAATAAGACATGACTCTAAACATTTTTAAGAGAGAAAAGAACCGAAGCAAAATATGAGTAAAAGAATAATGAGGGAAAACAGAGTTTAAGTCGTTTGAAATATCGAACTGAAACGAGACTGACATGTAAGACCCCTAGGGGACTACATAAATAGTGGACAAAAGAAGAAAAGAACCGAGTATACGGTATATAAAGGTACCTTCTTTACCTATATGTTCCAGATTGGAGACTCAGTATTTAGAAATAAAGAGTAAAGTCATCGATGACGTATATGTTTGAAGGTTTAGGGTTCTCCTATAGAAAGGAACCTACCTTTTTCTAGTCTGCAAATTTTACGGTATGGGTCAAAAAACACTGAGGTACAAAAAAAAAAAAAAAAAAATTTAGATACCTAAAAGAAAACCTTAGGTATTTGCTGAAGTTATAAATGAAATGGTCAAATATAAGTTATTGAAAATAATATTGTAGATTAACGTTTAATATATACGAAACTTATAATTGGTATGGGTACTGACTTTTCCGACATTCTTTAAACTTCTATGATTTCTGAAATAAAGTTGGGGTTAATCAAAGATTGTAGTATCGAACGGTATTCGGTGGTCCCTCACTTAAAGGACTTCACCTTGTACCGATTAATAAAAACGATCTAGAAGATATGGGTAATTTAAAACGGTGTTGTTTCAGATTCTTAAGATGTGTTAAATTCGTAAAATCTTATTAGACCGGATTCTATTATAGTTACCTTAAGAGATTACTAAAGCTAGGTCTTTTTACTCTGTACTGTTACAGTGTCATTTCATTATAGGGTTTAAGTATGTTGTAATCCAAAAATGTTCACAAAAGTATTATACATAAAGTTCAGTCTTATTAAAGTCTATTACATAAAGTCCAGTCTTAGTAATTGATTTAGTTATAAAGTTTCGTAAGATAACGTAAGACTTAGTGCTGGTCGTCAGATAGACTAAAATTTCTGTATTATATAGAAATTGCGTATTATACAACTTTTAAACAAGGTAGATATCGTACCCAATGACAAGTGATTCCATTACGTGTTTTGTACAGTCACACGGTTAAATATTACCTTTTTACACCCATTCTGTTTTTCTTGAGACACGTTGATAACAGCGTACGAAAATTGAAAAGGTCAGAAGGTATTGCACGGACTACAAATGGACGTCTCTACTTAACACAAAGACTAGTATCATTAGTACAGGAACCCTAGTCCAATTTTTAACTAGTGTATGGTCCCCTTGATTTCGTGGAAAACCTTCATCTCAAGTAAAGAAGTGTAATAACTGTATTATTACTCTGAAAATCCCACTGTAAACCCGAATAAAACGAAATATTTAAGTCATGTGACACCGGAGGAACGGAAGTAATCCTGGAAAAAATTGTGACTATTGTAACGTTGTTTTTCGGTCAATAAAAAAGTAAGTCTTCATAATTATTTTAAGTACCAGGTTTTGACGTTAACACAAACGTGGTTGGATTATTTACTTTCTTCAAGATCATATACAACTAGTAATTTCTGTACGAAGTATTATAAGTACACGTCTTTAGTCAAACAGTTATTAACTGACTGTCTATGGAGTTCCGACTCTGTATTGAAAGAAGTTCTTTCATACACTAATGAATAAGTAAATAGTGAAAAATAATAATTGACCCCTACGAGTAACTAAAACGGACATCCATTTATGTTTCTTTATTTGAGTCACATTGGTGAGAGAGGAGACGGACCAACTAGAAAAATACAGGAATTCTGTTTTCTGATTTATTTTTCCTACTAAAATACGAAACTAAGTATCCAGTTCAGAGTGCAAGAATAAGAGACTTTTCGTTAAAGTTTCGATACTTCAGTAGTCATCTCTGTTGAGACGGAGGGATATCTTACGTGGACGGTTACGTTCTCTACATTCTCTGTACCCAAGTTAGGGACCCTTCTAGGAAACCTCCTCCTTTACCGTTGGGTGAGGTCTTACGAACAGACCTCTTAGGGTACTTATCTCTTCGGACCACCCGATAGTAATGCCCCACCATTTCTCAGTCTGTGGTGACTTCGTTGTTGTGTTAATGTAACTTCTTAAATGGTGCACGATTTATGACGAGATTCGATAAAAAGTCCGAATTTAATAAATTAGAGGTTCCGTTAGAGTACTTCGTGACAACAAGGGTAAAATTCTTATTCCTTTGACTCTGTGTCTTTCCCGTACACTGAAAAGGTCGTAACGAAGGGATTATCTCACTTTCCGAGTTAACCATGAGTGTATCCGACGAATGTCTAGAATATTATTAGTTATAGTTTAAAATCAAAGTTTACAGGGACTCTACAAAGTCCCGTGATACATACAGGACATACCTTGTATCAATATCAATCACGGATATTGATTAGGTAAACAAAAGGTATGTACTAATAAACCAAGTCAGACTGAAGTTACGGAAAGAAACCTAGTTTTACGTATAAGACTGTAGAATTTAGTTTCCGGTAACCGTAATTTAAAATGAGAAGAAGTTGAGAGACTGTCTCTTTTAATGTACTTAAAATAGTCCTTAATATGTTCGTTGATAACCGAACCAATACAAGTACAATGTTATATTTGAAGGATTTAATAGAATGTTTTTTTATTGTGAACACAAATTGATAGTTAATTCGTTGTTCAAAAAAGAGTAATAAGAGTACTTCTGAATACTTACGTCTTCTCAATGTTTTAACTTTCGTGTGTAATTAAAAGTTTGTATATATCCCACATAAACTTTTGAAATTAAAGTAACATATTTTCGCTTTCTCTGTGTCTACATATCTTGTCTGAAAACCTGAGACACCATGTCCCTCTTCCTCCCTACTAAACCCTCTTACCGTAACTTTGTATATGATAGTACATTCTTTACTTAGCGGTCAGATACAAGTTATGTCCTATGTCCTATGAACCCCGACCACGTGACCCTACTGGGTCTCTCTACTATACCCCTCCCTCCACTCTCCCCCCAAGTCCTAACCCTTGAGTACATGTGGGCACCGTCTAAGTACAGTTACATACCGTTTTGGTTATGTCATAACATTTCATTTTAAATTTTTTTTTTTTTCACTTTGGTCTTTTTTTTTTTTTTCATTTCCTTCACTAATAAGAACCTTTTTTTTTATTTTGCCTAGAAGTGAAAGTTTAAAACTCTTCAAACACTAAATCTTTATCCTTTAAATTACTATAAATATCAATTATATAGTTAATACGAAATTTAACGTTACATACAATCAAAATCCTACACTTCTGATTTATTTTAAAAGTTTTGAGATATATCAAAGGAACGTTCTACCTCAGGGAGTGTTCTACCGTCTCATCTTCCTTCAAGAGGACACTCTTGAGGTTTTAACGTTGATCGACAACTTGTTTGTAGTTGTACTCTTACAACCTAGGGTGGTTTTTTGTTATCGGGTATAGGTTCTGTTTCCTCTTCGGGATTGTTCTACCAATCCTCATCACTTTAGTACAAATCTTAGTTTGGGGTTTGGAGGGTCTCTACGAGTCTCCCGTGTTTGTTCTGGAACATGTGTGGTCATGGGTCTCCGGGGGTGTCTCTGACTATGTCTAGACGGAAACTCATAAACTTATAGAGACCAACTCCATACCTAGTCGTCGTCGGACTGTACCCCTGTCCCCGAGACCAAAGTCGTCTGGATCCTGTACGTCGTATACCGTATTTGAGAGAACCTCTTCCAACATTAATCGGGGTGTTATTTCGGTGGTTCGTCTGTCAGGTGTTTGACGTCTTGTTAATATGGTTTCTCTAGGAGTGTGACAATTATTTTAAGATCCTGGGTGTTGAGTATAGGATTGGCCCCCTAGGACCTTTCCCTGACTCTTGGGGGTCCCCTAAACTGAAACCTCCGGTCACCCAAAACTAATGTCTTGAAGGTGTATGACCCTTTTGTCTGACAACCTCCCGTGTTTGTTTTGGAACACGTGTGGTCCTCGGTTCTTTTTCCTCGTCACTGGGGTGTTCTATGACTTGGTTTGAACGGACACTCACAGGTCCTCAGAGGTCACCTCCGTACCCAGTTGTCACCGGACGACGTCCCAGTCCCCGTGACTCACGTTGTCACACCCCGTTTCAGGAAAACTTCCTCTAGAGGTAATGGAATGACAATAATGGGGTTGATAAATATCGAACAGGAGTCCGGTTTGTTGTACCTCCCTTGTGTAGGGGTGGGTAGTTTTCTTTTAACCTAATTTCTAAATGATTCGTAGTCTTGTTCTGGGTCTAAGGGGATGTCAGTCAGGGATGGTAGTTCTTCGAAGGTGTTCGGAGAATAGGAATAGATAGTCTCCCGTCTGTCTTACTTTTGGTATTAGTGTCTTTTGATTACTTTAACTTGTGTATCTAGTGTCGACAGAGATTGAGATACTTTGGTACTCGGTACAGTATATACCGGTGGGTTCTACCTACCCAGTACAACCTGTCAAGACTGGTTTAAACTAGGTGACGTCCTCCTTTACCGTTTGTTGAAGTCACAATAACGGAACTCTTGGTGTACTTGTCATACTTTTCCGTTTTTCTATCCCGTGACTTTCTACTCGAGGGGTCCAGTCATCCACAGGTTATACGATGACCTCTAGTCACCTCTTTATTGAGGTCTTTCTTACTTCTCTACGTTGGTTTTGTTTTCTTGTGGGTCAACACCTACACTGACCACTATCTTCCTTTCAGGTTACGACATTTCTTGTTATAACATTTCCTTGAACCTTACAATCCAGGTACTTAGTTCCGTTTAACCTTCACCAGTTTGTATTCTACCGTTTATTCTTGTAGCTGTAAAATCTTTAATCCCTTGACTTTACCTGACCTTACCCACTTAAATTAAGTACACTCACAAAATAGATGATGACACCCGTTCTTAGGGAATCTTCTTTACCTCATCGGGAGTATCAGTTGTTTTCTCAGACTTTACGTCATGAACCCACGTTAGAGTTTTTGTCGTCTTTCTAGAGAGAAGTAAAGGTGCCGTTTGGTAAGTTATAGTGTCATTGGGTTCAGATACAGAGTTGGTGATTACGGTTTCTTTGACTTCAATTGTCAAGATATTACTGTATGTTCTGGAAAATCTTGATTCTCGTTTTTTTTTTTTTTTTTTTTTATCAGGAAANTTTTTTTTTTTTTTTTTTTTTTTTTTTTTATCAGGAAAAGTAGTATCCCCTGATCTTACGTTCTCCAACTTTACTTCTTTATGAACCTCACTGTCCGCTCAAACCGGAACCTCATGTTTTACTTCGTCACTTTTCCGATTGTCAAAACGGTTTTCTTACGTACTAGTATCGGTTGTGGGACAAGGTTTTTGTGTTCTCTTCTGAGATGTGTACCTGTAGTGGTCTACCAGTTATGACTTTAGTCCAACTAATATAAGAAACGTCGGCTTCTACCTCTTCGAGATAGGTCAATCGTTTTTGTTCTGGTTCTCGACTGACACCGAGTCTAGTACTTGGGGAATAACGGTTTAAGTCTGAATTTAACTTCTTTCATCCCTTTTGGGGATCTGGTAAGTCCATACCGGATTTATTTTAGGTAATGCTAATATGTGACCTTCACTGTTCATCTAAGTTCCCTAATCTAGACTATCTCACAAACTTTTGATACCTTTCTCCAAACACTGTAACATGTCCGTCACTAGTTCTGGTATGACTTCTTTTTCTTTACATTTTTCCGTTTCCCTAACAGATTCCTCAGAAATGTTTATCGACTCTTTTCTTCTCTTCACTTTCCGTTTCCTCTTTTCCTTTCTAAATGGGTAGACTTACGTCTCAAGATTTCTTATCGTTCCTCTCTATTCTTTATGAAGGAGTCACTAGTTACGTTTCTTTATCTCCTTTTATTATCTTACCCTTACTGATCTCTAGAGAAGTTCTTTCAATCTCTATGGTTCCCTTATAAAGTACTTTTCTGCTCTTATTTCCTGTCTTTGCTATACCTGGATTGACTTCGTCTTCTATAATTCTTGTCCACCATTCTTATGTGTCTTCTTGATATGTTATTTCTAGAAGTATTGGGTCTATTGGTGCTACCACACTAGTGAGTGGATCTCGGTCTGTAGGACCTTAAGCTACAGTTCACCCAGAATCCTTCGTAGTGATGTTTGTTTCGATCACCTCCACTACCTTAAAGTCAACGCGATAAAGTTCAGGATTTTCTACTAGGACTCTTTCACGACGTGAGTTATACGGTCGTTTAAACCTTTTGAGTCGTCACCTGACTTTTTTCAGTCAAAAGTAAGGTCAGGGTTTCTTTCCTCCACGGTTACTTAAAAGTTGATAACGTGTTAAAGTGAGTAGAGTTTTTGATCGTCGTTTCATTACGAGTTTTAAGAGGAACACTCAGAGGTTTCATGTACTTGACGACCTAAATCTTATCCGTCTCCTTGGTCTTTAGTTTAACGGTTGTAGTTAACCTAGTGTCTTTTTCGTTCTCTCAAGGTCTTTTTTTTTTAAATAAAGAAGAAATGACTAATGTTGTTTCGAAAAGTAACACACCTAGTCTCGTTTCCCACCTTTTAAGAATTTCTCTACCCTTATGGTCTCGTGGACTGGATGGAGAACTCTTTAGACATACGTCCAGTTCTACGTTGTCAATCTTACTCTGGACCTTGTTGTTTGACTAAGGTTTAACCCTTTCCTCATACAGGTCCGACAAATAACAGTGGACGAATAAATTGAATATACGTCTCATGTAGTACTCTTTACTACCCGACCTCCTTCGTGTTCGACCTTAGTTCTAACGGTCCTCTTTATAGTTATTGGAGTCTATCCGTCTACTGTGGTGTGAATACCGTCTTTCATTTCTCCTTGATTTCTCGGAGAACTACTTTCACTTTCTCCTCTTACTTTTTCGACCGAATTTTGAGTTATAAGTTTTTTGCTTCTACTATCGTAGAACGGGGAAGACAAGTACCGTTTAACTGCCCCTTTACCACTTTTGTCACTGTTGAAATAAAAGAACCCGAGGTTTTAGTGACGTCTACCACTGAGTCGGTACTTTAATTTTCTGCGAATGAGGAACCTTCCTTTCGATATCGTTTGGATCTGTCGTATAATTTTTCGTCTCTGTAATGAAACAGGAGTTTCAAGACAGATCAGTTTCGATACCAAAAAGGTCATGAGTACATTCCTACACTCTAAACCTGGTATTTCTTTCCACTTACGACTTCTTAACTACGAAAACTTGATACCACGACCTCTTCTGAGAATTCTCAGGGAACTTGACGTTCCTCTAGTTTGGTCAGTTAGGGTTTCCTTTAGTCAGACCTTATAAGTAACCTTCCTGACTACGACTTCGACTTTGAGGTCATGAAACCGGTGGACTACACTTCTTGACTGAGGAACCTTTTATTGGATTACGACCCTTTCTGACTTCCGTCCTCCTCTTCCCCTGTTAATTCTTACTCTACCAATCAACCGTAGTCACTGAGCTACCTGTACTCCACTCGTTCTGGGTCCTCAACCACTACGTATCCCTTCGGACCGTACGACGTCAGGTACCCCAGGGTTTCTTAGCCTGTGTTAACTCGTTGACTTGACTTTCACATCAAGGTGGAGGAATGTACGTATTAGAGGGGTAATAGTTGTAGGTGGTGGTCTCACCATGGAAATATGATAACTATTTGGATGAAATCGTTTAGTATTAGTAGGTTTCAGGAATCAAATGTAATAACAAGTGGAACCAAAACATAGAAGATACAAAAATGACACCCTTGGACCAGTTCCAGGGAACCAAAACATAGAAGATACAAAAATGACACCCTTGGACCAGTTCCAGGAAATCTATTTAGGGATTATAAGAAGGATCTCCTTCGAAGAGATCCAGAACCAGAGGTATTTGAAAACAAAATTTAATCAAATAAAACCCGACACGACTCAGAAACAACGACGTACACCTACAGAGATTAACGTCACTCACCCCGAATGAGAGATCCCCACCACGTGTGTGAAGAGTGACGTCCTCGGAAGAGAACACCTCGTACCTGAGTTCCACGTGTCGGAAGTCATCAACGTCGAGGGTCCGAGACCTCGTACCCGAGATATCAACATCAAGTACCCGACTCAACGGGACACCGCACACCCTCGAAAGGTCTGGTCCCTAGTATGGACACCGGGGATGAAAACGTCCGTCTAAAAATTGGTGACCTGGTGGTCCCTTCAGGAGGTTTATCTTAAAATTGACAGTCTCAACAGATTTTATTAAGGGATCGTCAAGTAGGTAATGTCAAATTTTTAACAGGACAGGACTGTGACCAACGATAATACAGAGGGAGAACTCAGAGACGAGGTGATTCGACACTAAGGGACTTAAATGGAAAGATAGGTCAGAACCCCTGTCACCAGACGGGACATAAGAGGAAAGAAAATGTCGATAACCTTTTTAACAACTAAAAAAATCACTTTCACAATGAGTGAGTCAGCACGGGTTGACAAACGTTAGGGTAGCTGACGTCGGTTGGTCCGAGGAGACGGTAGTCCGAAGAGACAGGTAACCTGAGAGGTCCGTTCTTATAAAGTCCCAATCGGTAAAGAAAGAGGTCCCCTAGAAGAACTGGGTACCTAGTTTGCGCCCAGAGGACGTGACGTCCGTCTAAGGAATGGTTGACTCGATCAAAAAATCAACAGAAATCTCGTCTCACCACCAAAGGTTCGAAAAATGTAGACCCCGGTCTTTGGTGTTCATAAGGGTTTGAAAACCGTTTCCTTAACTTTATATTTTATAGGATATAAAAGAGTCCGATTTACACTTCCTATCTTTACTTCCTTTCGAAAAATTTGGGAAAGTACCTCTTGACCTTTGGTCTCCAGAGGGTTGATCTAAAAAGTCACGTCTAGAAAACTATGAACATGTGATAAGACCAAAGTAAAGGTAAACACAAAGTCAAGTCAGTCAAGTCATCGAATCGGTACAGGTTGTGAAACACTGGGGTACCTTACCTCTCGAGGTCCGGAGGGACAGATAGTGGATGAGGGTCTCAAACGAGTTTGAGTACGGTTAGCTCCACCACTACGGTAGGTTGGTAGAGTCGTTAGACAACAGGGGAAGAGGAGGACGGAAGTTAGAAAGGGTCGTAGTCACAGAAAAGGTTACTCAGTTGAGAAGCGTAGTCCACCGGTTTCATAACCTCAAAGTCGAAGTTGTAGTCAGGAAGGTTACTTATAAGACCTGACTAGAGGAAATCCTACCTGACCAACCTAGAGGAACGTCAGGTTCCCTGAGAGTTCTCAGAAGAGGTTGTGGTGTCAAGTTTTTGTAGCTAAGAAGACACGAGTCGAAAGAAATATCCACGTTGAGAGTGTAGGTGTGTGCTGATGACCTTTTTGGTATCGAACTGGACTACCTGGAAACAACCGTTTTATTACAGAGACGAAAAATTATAAGACAGATCCAACCATTATTTAAAAGAAAGTTCTTCGTGCGTAGAAAATTAAAGTACCGACGTCAGTGGTAGACATCACTAAAACTTCAGAGGGGGTTTTTTGAGACAGTTACAAAGGGGTAGATAAACGGTACTTCACTACCCTGGTCTACGGTACTAGAATCAAAAGACTGACAACTCGAAATTCGGTTGTAAAAGGTAAACACAAATAGAACAATAAGTAAGACATTATAACTGGTCTACGATTTCATATTAAGACGACTATAAATATATCCGATACATTGACATATCCTATACGTAGAGTAAACTGGTCAGGATTAAAACTATGGTACCTCTCGGAAATGTAATACAATACAGGTCAGGAGTTAAGACCGAGATTAATATATGGTTGAAACGAAAAGTCGAGAATTCTTTTATAAGGAACAAAAAACGTACAAAAACGTGTAAACATAAAAAGATGACAGTTCTGTGACTCAACTTAGATTTTTGAATAACTCTCGATAAATTACAAACTGTAATTTGTAGAAAAGATCAAATCGTAATTTTATAAGGGGACGATGAACATAATTCACGACTAGTAAACAAAGAAACGGAACTTAGGTAGAGTAATTTATCGATAAGGATACCTTTGAGAGTTTTGTTCCAAGGAAACTCAGTAAATAAGAAACTAGAAATAATAAGGTCCAGTTTATACTTGATTTTCATACAGTCATATGAAAAAAAAGGGGAAAAGGGTACAGTAAATTATAAAACAGAATAAATCTAAATCTATCTGAGATTTCAACACACCGGAACTCATTCAATCAATAGATAAAGAAATAAACATTTTTACTGTGTTTACATAGACTGACATAACGACTTTCCGTTACCTATATTTTACGGATCGTTAGATTACGTGCAATCGATCCCCACTATAAAGTTTACCCTTTAAAATTTCAAGTTCTCCCAGTTAATAGATCTTTAAAAATTACACTTGACTTTTTACTCACACCTTTGTTATATTCATCCTTTACAAAGAATTTTGTCAGAGTTCACGTTTGATAGTTAATACAAAGTAAAGTAAACAAAGGTCTAATAAAAGATGACTCTACTCATTTTTATTATATTAAAATCGTCACCTAGTATATTTTCTTCGTGTCAAAGAAAGTTCAGTGTTGAAGTGTCAATCATTAAGAAGTTACGGTGGTATAATAAAGATCTTATTTGGAATATGACCTCAGGATGATTAAGAAGATTGTAATGTAGGGTGGTCACGTAGAAGTGTGTGAAATAATAAAAAAAAAGAAAGGGGTGAGGGGTTTATTTGTGGAGACACTACCAATTAACATACAAAGTTGAACTGATTAGGTCTCCAACGAGTGTATAGACCACTCTGAAAAAAGACTCTCAAAGATACTTAGACAAAACCTACCCTAATTATAAAATTAGTCGTCACATGAGTCAGTGAGTCAGTACAGACTGACACTGGGGTACCTCATATCGGACGGTCCGAGGAGACAGGTACCCTAAAAGGTCCGTTCTTATGACATTACCAACGGTAAAGGATGAGGCTCCTAGAAGGGTTGGGGTCCCTTACTTGATCACAGGGAACAAAGAAGATGTAACCGGTCTCTTAAGAAATGGTGACTTGGAGGACCCTTCGTACCTTAATCAGTCGTGTCCTTTCTTATAACGGGAGGTATGTAGCCCATCCGACATAGATTAGTTAACTTGTAATCTTATCTTCTTTTTCTGACTGGGAGAGGGTACATTTTTTCCTTTTCATAAAAGCCGTCAAACGGAAAGTTGAAGTGAACGTGGTGACAGAAAGGATCCCGAATTCCGACAGTAAGTAGTATTATCTTGACATGGTAACTGAGATTACTCAGAACCACCGAGTGTGAAGTCTAAACCTGAACAGTCGGTGGTATCAGTGTATTCGATTAACAAATATACAAAAAAAGACCTCTTGGTACTGATTATGTTGGTGAGAATTAATGACATCACGTTTTACTTGCAAGAATGTAAATGGTACTAGACCGTTGTAAACTTGATCAATATTAGAACTTAATCCGATGATTAAATTTGAAATGACCATGAGAGAAGAATTTTATATTTCGTGACTATAAAATAGAACTGATAATCTTAAATATATTTATGACATAAAGGATACACGTTGTCTACACAGGATCTTTTTATTACGTTCGAGGCTTTGTCAATAAAGTAGTATCATAATATAACGGAAAGGTGACAGGTCAAACATTCGTAATACCTAAATGGACTTGTGAAAAAGAAGTACATGACAGAAAAAACTATGTTATTATATAGGATTTAAAAAAAGTCAAAAGAAAAAAACGAAACTCAATATTAAAAGATAAATATAAGAGAATCACCAATCCGTACTAAAAATTTATGAACGATCTTATTGTTCACTTTACAAGTAGTCATAGTGAACAGGGTAAGTTATTTTGTTAGACTTTAAAAATAGGTAATGAGAAAAACTAAGAAGATTAACACGGATCGTGAAAATAAATACGAAAAATATGTCAGTTTGGAATATCCTTTAACCTGTATAACTCCTATGGATCAATCGGAGTTGTTATTACGAACAATTGTATAACATCGTGGTTAATCTCTTTGAATTTTACAAAGAACTTAGATGTATTCAAAAGTCACACACACTGTCCTAGTTGGATTCATTTTTCTAGTCCTTCTTGGGTCTCCTTAAGTCTTTAACACAGTTTAGAATCTCTGTTTTTCTCTGTTCCTTCGTCAAACTTGTGACTTGAGAATAGTGATTCGGATATAAGAAAGTATATTGTGGTACAATTGTTTAATATAGAATTAAAGTATTAATTTACATTATATTTTGAATCATCAAACTCGTAGTGTAACTTACGACCATGTATAAAAGTCTGTAACTTATACAGATCTAAAATCTGTAATAATAAAGTTACAAAACAAAAGGAAAATGAAAATGTGTACGTCAACGAAAGTCAGTTTAAAACTTTTCTTTTAACTTGACATTTTTTCATTTTGTATGTAAGGTTATGACTTGTTTTTCCGAAATTTTTCTTTTGAGATAGTTTAACAATTAATTGTTGTTTTAATATGGACAATTATTAAATAATACCTTAAATACAAGGGATCATCTTTTTGTACTAAAACAGAAGACTATTCATATGTAATCGACGACGACGATTCAGCGAAGCCAGTATGTAATCGATGTCGTAAAGTTGATGTTTATAGTTCAATTTTCAGATAATTTACACAATTATTGTATATTCCGGTTTCTCAAGTGATAAGTACGAATATATAGGTGGAGAAAATTGGTTCGTTCTGGGATACCCCCAGAAAGACTCTGTCTCGAGGTGGGGTCAGGAGACGAACGGAGAACAAACACCTTTCAGAAATCGAAGGTTCCGGAAGAAATTGAAGGTTTCTCATTTGAATTAGTCTCTTTACTCGTTTACGTCCTTGTTTCCTTTTGTCAGTTCGGTCTGTTTTATTATTACCAAATTGGTAATTTGGTAATTTCAGTCCCTAGGAATCAAGAAGGAATTTCTAATATCCATTACAAGACTCTACGTAGAAACCTCATCAAAACGTCGATGACTTTAAGGATGGTCTACCCTCTTTATTTGTCTCTGTGGTCTGATCAACCTTCGTGTTCCAATAAATACAAATGAAGACTACTGGAGTGATATTTGGTTCTTCTTACAGATGGTCAATCAGTGTATGGAGTGTTGGGGAGGGAGTGGGACAGAAATTTTTAGCAAGGGACTTTTGGTGGGTCCTTAAACCTGGAAAACTCACGATCCACGGACCTAAGAAACGAATTACGAGACGGAATTTACGATGTACAAAGAAGTGGTGTTAGATCACAGTCGACTAACGGAAATGATACACACTCACTCTTCTGGCTTCAAACTAAGTCATTGTGACTAAATATTTTAGTATCCTGAATCTCTTAGATCTTATTCACGTCGTATAAGTTATTTCCTACAAGATTTATGATCTACCGTACGTTCACTAAATTATCTAGTTTTAAATGAAGTCATTGTACTTTTTTTTTGAAAATTTTACCATTAAAGAATACTGGACATTGTGTCTGGAAAAGGAAGAAAACAAAGACGACGAATTGAGGTAGTTCCAGAAACTATTGACCATCGATCCAAAATCTTTAAATAATATTTGATTTCCTTACGTAACTTATTCTGTCCTATAATAAAGAGGCTCCTTGAATATCTACAGTACTACGAGTTATCTCAATCAAACCTAACACAAAAAGGGAAAACGTTAAGGGACTTATAAGTTGTACAGATATATGTGGACTAGAAGGAGAATTCTTTGGACATACGTACAGTCCTTGGTTGTCAATCTTGACCTGTACCTTGTTGTCTGACCAAGGTTTGTCCTTTTCCTCACGCAGTTCCGACATATAACAGTGGGACGAATAAATTGAATATACGTCTCATGTAGTACTCTTTACGATCCGACCTTCTTCGTGTTCGACCTTAGTTCTAACGGTCCTCTCTATAGTTATTGAAGTCTATACGTCTACTGTAGTGGAAATACCGTCTTTCACTTCTTGATTTCTCGGAGAACTACTTTCTCTTTCTCCTTTCACTTTTTCGATCGAATGTTGAGTCGTAAGTCTTTTGCTTCTAGTACCGAAGGCCAGGGTAGTGAAGTGTCGTTTATCTACCCCTTTGTCACTTTTGTCACAGTCTGAAATAAAACCCCCCGAGGTTTTAGTGACGTCTACCACTGACGTCGGTACTTTAATTTTCTGCGAATGAGGAACCTTCCTTTCAATACTGGTTGGACTGTCGTATCATTTTTCATCTCTGTAGTAAAACAGTTGTTTCCAAGTAGATCAGTTCCGATACCAAAAAGGTCATCAGTACACACCTACACTCTCAACCTGATATTTCTTTCGGCGTACGACTTCTTAACCACGAAAACTTGACACCACAACCTCTTCTCAGAACGCTCAGGGAACCTTACGTTCCTCTAGGTTGGTCAGGTAGGATTTCTTTTAGTCAGGACCTACAAGTAACCTTCCTGACTACAACTTGGACTTTGAGGTTATAAAACCGGTGGACTACACCTTTCGACTGAGTAAACTTTTCAGGGACTACGACCCTTTCTCACTTCCGTCCTCCTCTTCCCCTACTGTCTCCTACTCTACCAATCTACCGTAGTGACTGAGTTACCTGAACTCAAACCCACCTGAGGCCCTCAACCACTACCTGTCCCTCCGGACCGTACGACGTCAAGTACCTCAGCGGTTCTCAACCCGTACTGACTCTCTGATTAGACTCGACTTGATTATATATTTCTCTATGATTTTTTTTTTACTTATTGACAGAAAGAGAAGAACAACAAAGGGTCCTCTCCTCAACAACAACAAATCAACGATTCAGTACAGGTTGAGAAACCCAGGGGTACCTGACGTCGTGTGGTCCGAAGGCACAAGAAGTCATAGAGGGTCTCAAACGAGTTTAAGTACAGGTGACTAAGACAGATGGTAGAATAGGGAACAGCAGGAGAAGAGAAAGGAAGTTAGAAAGGGTCGTAGTCCCAGAAAAGTTTACTTAGTCGGGAAGTGTAGTCCACTGTTTTCATAACCTCTACACTCATAAACACTTTCAATGGCAAAATTTCCGAACTATTGGCTTCAGAACTATTGGTGGAGTGGAGGATTTAATTCACATACTGACAAGACTTAAGATCTTACAAGGTGTCTATAGACATTATTTTATTAAAATTATAAACCAGGTCACCTTCCGTTCTGACACTTATTCAACTATAAATTATTTGTATTAAACTAGAAATCAACGGTGAAATCGTTAATAAAATCAGTAAGGATTAATACGACCTAAGATAATCAATGGGTACGGTTTAGTAGTGAGGAGTTCTAAAATGTCGAGAATATGTTTTAATTTGGATTTAAGTAAATATTTAAAAGGTATACAGGAAAACCGATATTAACCATGTAAAGGTTGTTTTAAATTTTTGTATTTATTATAGGATTTTATGACTGTATGTAAATAAAATCTAGACTGAAACGAGAAAACACTTTCAAACTTTAATTAGGATCTAAAATGGTATGAGAATCCAAATTAGAATGATTATTACATCCGGGAATTAATTAAGTCAATAAGTTTTACATAAAAGATCCGTCTCTTCAAAAATGGTCTAATGGTTAAACTTGTATAACAAATCAAAACTATCTATGTACTAGGAAAACCTCTCTATGTATTAACAGATCCACTAATTTATTTTGTAAGACTTCACCTTTATTTGAGAGTGAACTTCTTTGAAACGTCCGTTAGATATGTACGTTTTTCTTAAATTGTAGTTCACGACCAGTTGTTTTCTATAAACTGTTAAAGAATAAGAAGAGTATACCCGGTACTATAGTAAGTCCTTCATAGATTTATATACGACTAAACTCACAGACCATCGACTTGAGTTCACTGGGGTAACTGTAATTAGTATCAGATAGCAATGTTAAGGTTTCATGTAACGAAATAATTTATTTTTAACTTACACACATGTACACATACACTCTGCGGATGTGTGTTTGTATATGTTCATTTTTATTACTGATATTTGGATGTTAAGTGATTCCCTTTTTATCTAAATACAAAACAGAGAAGTAATATATAGAACGATTAGTAAGATAAGTAGAGAAGGATACGATGTTCAAAATACGACATGCATATATTTATAGACGTGGGGGACTCACGTTTTGATATAGTAAACACTGATACACCAACACTACAGGTAACTGTAGGGGAACACCTCCAATTGATCAGTGAACTGACAGTTTGGAATGGTCAATAGTCGGGATTCTTATGTATATTACAGTATAGTCATGTATCGGAAAAGTAGTGATCACTGTGTTACTAAACTTAACGGGGTTCCATGTAGAATAAAAACCTTCACAAGACATATAAAAAATTCTTCAACGGTCATATTTAGGGGTACCACCAAGAAAACCGTTGTTTGGTTTTTTGTCGAAATTCACGACTTTGTGACTCTCTAGTTGTAGTGTCCTTCACTGTCCCAGTGAAGTTTCTTCGAGTTCTCATAATTTTTACAATACCATTAAAAAGAAGATCAAATACTTTAGAACAATTTTTACTTTCAGTGACCGGACAACCATTACGAATAAAATATCCATCTTGTGTTGTGTTTCATTTCTTATAATTTATTGAAGTGTACTGGGTAACGTACTACATCTTATTCAATTTGTAATTAATAATTGTGAAAAATTCTTACAGAATCATCCTTTTATTTGAAGATTCCTTTATTAAAACTTCATGTGGGACACATATAAGATGTTAATAAGTTACTCATGAAGTGTTTGTAACAAATCTAAGAACTCTGTTATATTACAAAGGATAAGAATACCCTTAATATCTTGATCATTACTCTGTATAATTTTTTATACCGTTAGTTTGATCAGTCAGAATTCCCTCCAGTTGGGACTTATGAGTGACCTTCCTGACTACGACTTCAACTATAAAACCAGTAGACTACGTTTGTCTACTGAGTAACCTTTTCTGGGACTACGACCCTTTCTAGCTTCCGTCTTCCTCTTTTTCCGTAGTCTCCTACTCTCCCGACCTACTGTAGTAATTCCGTCAACCCGTAGTGTGTACTTGAACCCGTTAGAGGTCCTCTACCACCCCCTGTCCCTCCGGACCATACGACGTCAGGTACCCCAACGTTTCTCCACTTGTACTGACCCGCTGACTCGTTGTTCTCATTTCGGTTCATATTCTGATGTTTAACACTTTTCACCTTGACTTCTTTGACACCACCATTTCTTATGAATCACCCCTCAACGATATCACTCTACTTAACTTTTCTAAACAAATCGCTTTACTTTCAATTCTACTCTGAAATGTTTGTTTTTCTACTCGGTCTCGTTTACACTCATGAAAACATACTTTATAGTATGTATGAATCTACGTGATAGAGGTTCGACTTTCTTGTCGAATCGATTTCTCTCTTTAAGGACCACAGAAACTCATCGATTTATATCCTGTTCTACATACGTTTCATGTCCCTTATTTTTACGTCCTAGGACCACAATGAAAACATAATTTGTCAGTTAATAAGAAGTAATTTTATTTTTTTTTAACAGATGTGTAAATGGTAAAGGTCACGATAAAAGAAGACAACTAAGTCTAAAATAGACCTTAGTAAAAGGAAGAAGGACTTTTTTAAAGAAAACTGTTATATTGTCTAGGACCTTCTTCTTTTCTTATTTATATATCAATTCAGTCCAAGAATGTAAAATAGACTTCACCATATAAAGAATTTAAAGTCAAGTCAAGTCAGTGAGTCAGTACAGGTTGAGAAACACCGGGGTACCTGACGTCGTACGGTCCGGAGGGACAGGTATTGGTTGAGGACCTCAAATGAGTTTGAGTGTAGGTAACTGAGTCACTACGGTAGGTTGGTAGAATGGAGACAGTAGGGGAAGAGGAGGACGGGAGTTACAAACGATCGTACTCCCAGAAAAAGTTTACTCATTCGAGAAGCGTAGTCTACCGGTTTCACAACCTCAAAGTCGAAGTCGTAGTCAGGAAGGTTACTTATAAGGTCTGACTAAAAGAAATCCTACCTGACCAACCTAGAGGAACGTCAGGTTCCCTGAGAGTTCTCAGAAGAGGTCGTGATGTCAAGTTTTTCATAGTTAAAAGGACACGAGTCGAAAGAAATCTCAGGTTGAGAGTGTAGGTGTGTACTGATGACCTTTTTGGTATCGAAACTGATCTACCTGGAAACAACCGTTTCATTACAGAGACGAAAACTTATACGACAGATCCACCCAGTATTGAAAGGAAGGTTCTTCGTTCGGAGAAAATTAAAGTACCGATGTCAGTGGTAGACGTCACTAAAACCTCGGGGTGTTTTTATTACAACAGTGACAAAGGTGACAAAGAGGTAGATAAACGATACTTCACTACTATGGTCCACGGTACTAGAATCTAAAGACTTACAACTCGAAATTCATTTAAAAAAGTGAGAGGAGAAAGTGAAAGTAGTTCTTCGAAAAATCAAGAAGTGAAAGACGGTATTCCCTCTACAGGAGACGTATAGACTCCAATAACTGTAGAGAGGACCGTTAGAACTAAGGTCGAACACAAAGAAGGTCGGGTCACAAAGAGTACTACATGAGACGTATATTCAATTTATTCGTCCCACTGTTATATGTCGGAACTGTACGAGGAAAAGGATAAACCTTGGTCAGACAACAAGGTACAAGTCAAGATTGACAACGAAGGACTGGACGTTTGTCCAAAGAGTTCTCCGTTCAGTACACCAGACCATAAGGGTAGAGAAAGTCTTAAAAGGTGTTAAAGACTACTAGGTGTGTTAGTTTCCGAAACCGTATCAGTTATTCGTCTTTATCTACAAAAAGACCTTGAGAACGAAAAAACTACTAGGTCGTCAAAAGTCGTTAAACTAGAGACCAAGCAGACGGATAAGATTTTGGTCGAACTTGTAGACCTTCAAGAGTCAAGTACATAACAACTTCGGACCGGACCTCTTAAAACTCGTAAAGAAATGATAACACACTCTACTCACGTTGACATGTCATCAAACTCGTAAGAAACAGTAACGGAAAGAAATCATAACCTTACTTTTGCCTGGAAAAGATCAGGACACCGGTGACAACTCAAAAGGTTTAAACGACCGTATAACTCACGTCGTGAAAGTGTCGTAGTAGAAAGTCCTAAACTTTATCGAGTTAACCTTAAAGTAATGGAGGTGATCGAAACAAGTATCACTACGAAGGATTCCGGTTGAATTGAAATGTAAGGTCTTACAGACCGAGATCCACTCACTCGTGTGGTAGCACTAATAGAACCAGTACTTCTAGAAAAACATGTCAAGAAGACACATAAGAACGGTCGACAAGAATTATAGAGACGAAGACAAACCAGGTATGGTCCTTTTGTTATCTTACCCTTTATGATCTCTCTTATAATGAATTTTCTTCTACCATTATTCACTTACCACATATGATATTTCGGATTAGTTAATATTTAAATAATGGGTCTGTTCATATCGATTATTATTTTGTTCTTCTACGTTACCCTAATATTTTTAATGTGTCAACTTCTACCGCCTCCTTATCCTGTCCTTCTGGTTAAAGAGGGGGTGTTTAAGTAGTTTTCTTGTAAACCTGTGACTCATTTAAGGTGTTTTGTTGAAGACTTACGACCATCTCCTGTAGTACGTGGGTCTTTTGTAAGGTAACAGAAACATCCTTTTTTTATATTTTCTATTTTTCTCTCTGTTTTCTCCATCTCTACCTCTAGGTAGGACCCAAGTTCTAACCCTTGTACACGTGTGGGCACCGTCTAAGTACGACTACATACCGTTTTAGTTATGTTATAACATTTCATTTTATTCATTTATTTATTTCGTGTTAGTAGAACCCCCTTTTTTTTTTCTCTCCCTATCTCTCTCTCTCTCTTCAAAACTTTTTGGTTCTTTGTGAGAGTGACCGTTGTATTGACCCTCCTTGGGTGTCTAATTCACGGGTTACCATTGAGGGTCGTCTTTTCGTTACGTCTGCGGACGTAGACGGTGATCGTTCGTCCCCGACCCGTCCCTCCACGCCCGACGTAACGAATCCCATTCCTAGTCCGGACTTACGGGGTTCCCGTTGCGCTCCGTTGGTTGAACTCTATCGTTTGGTCTGACACCCTATCGATGGGACACTTTTCGGGATCGGATTCTGTGGTAGTCCGGGTGACTGTCCTGTCTTGTCCGGGCGAGTGGTCTTGATCGACCGACACCTGGTCGGGTACGGGGTGGTCTCTGTCCGTCCACTCCCGTCGGTCTCGACCTTCCCCCGTAGCACCGGGGTCTCTCCGTAGTAGATGGTTTGATGTTCGTCCGAAGTAACGACTGGTTGAAGAACCCTACGACCTGTCAGCTGTAGACGGACTCTTCCACGTGGTCAACATATAGGTCTTTTGACTCACCGTCTCTGCCCCCTTCACTATTCAGCGTCGTTGGCGCGAACGGTTTGTAGACCAGTGGACTCGACGAGACTGGACCCTTCTCGTGTTTTGCGTCCGGGTTGGTTCAGACACGGAGACTCCTGATGGACTCATGGACTTGGACTCGTCGAATCTGGACCCTTCACGTATGTTTGGGTCCCGACCGGAGTCGGGTAAGGGTCGTCTCGCTGAATCGGATTCGTCACATTTGTCCCTTCGTGTGTACGGTACTCGCCCCCGTTTGGGTCACACTGTCCCTGTGTCGTTCGTGTGCCGTCACAGTAAACAAACGTCGCAGGGAGGGAGGGGTGTCGTGCTGACTTGTTCACTCGGATTTTTTCACAGGTGGTGACGAAGGAATACAGTCCCACTTTTAATCTGTGACTTCTCTGGTCGTTTGTCTTCTTCGATTTTGTTTGTCTCCCTTGCTGGAACCTTCGCTGTCCACGTTATCTAATTTGGGACATCAATGGTGGTTGATGTATCCTTCCCCGGATATCTAGAACTCTTCATGTTCGGTCTAGTTCCTTGATAGACTTTTACTTGACTAGGGTGTGACATGTGTTGTGGTCTCTTTCAGGATCTATATAAAAATGATAATAGTAAGAAATTTAATTTTTTTTTTAATTGAAATTCAGGAGATAATGAGGAAATTAAAAGTAAAAATATTGAATGATAATGAGAAGTTTTTTTTCTGGGGAAAAAAATTTCGTTTGAAGTATATATATATATATATATATATATATACAAAATATTAAAAACACTGAAACAAACAAACAAAAAAAAAAGGAAATCATAACATAAAAACTCTTAGGTTGGAGATGAGATCTAAAAATTAGAAACGAAAAACCATAAACAATAGTTAAAACATGGAAATTCTTGGGTTAGAAGTCCTGTGTAAAAATGAAACCTCACTCTAATGATCGAACTGACGAGAGAGGAGGGAACCTGAGAGGAAAAATAGGTGGTCTAGTGGAGATAGAGGAGGGAGGGGGAAGAGAAGAGATGGGTTGAGACACTTAGAGAAACACACAAGACCTGACACCTCTTGTGAATCCCTTAACTAATGACCGACCTAGACAGAGAGAGGAAAACTAAGTGGGGAAATAGGAGGACCGGTGGAGACAGAGGAAGGAGGGAGAAGAGAAATGACATATTAATGCACTTGTAGAGACTCGCCAGGTCTGACACCTCTCGTGTATCCCTTGACTAATGTCCGATCTGACTAGAGCGGGGAAAACTAAGGGAGAGGAGAGGAGGACCAGTGAAGAGAGAGGGAGGAGGGAGAAGTAAGAGGTACATTGAGACACTTGGAGAGACCCACAGGGAGTGACACCTCTTTGAAAAGTAGAAATTGGATCTACAAAATAGTAACCACGACATATCTACCTCTTCAGAACTCCGATGACATTCTTATACTGACTTTTGGTCTCCGTCCTCCGAATTCAGGTTTAGGACTCTGTGGTCTCTTAAGGACTGAGGTCCCTTGTAATCTATTCTCGAGTAGTTTACGGAGGTATGGATGTGACTTTGGTTCGTGGTGGGTTCCCAGTTGTTCAAGGTCTCGTTCTGTATGGTACGTTTAAGAGGTTGTTGTGTCCTTGTATCGGGACTCGAAGTTATATGTCCGCCGGGATTCAGTGAGGTTTGGGTAACTGTAAAGTATCGAGTAATGCCCTGTGAACGTGAGGTCTCTCTTTTTGTAGGTCGAGGTGGGTGGTCTTGTGGTTGTGTTCGAAGGGATTGGTCCTTTGGACTGTTCTGTCGGTAGGTTGGAGTGGGTGTCGTTCCTTCGAGGTATTATTTCTCTTGAGGTGTTTGACAGTCTGATACCTTTCCGGTGGGGTTTGTGTCGTTATATTTGTCATACTTCTCCGTCTCTTTATGGGTCGTCCATTTTTTCGTCCTATTTATGGATGGTTCACTTTGTTTTCTCCTTCTCTATGCCTTAGATGGACTATTTCTTAAGGTTTATTACTATCACTTTTACTAGTTTTTAGAACTTTTGTTTTACCTCAATGTCTATTTATCGGACCTCTGTTCCTAACTCTTCTATGTCTTTCCAAATTGTACCTGGATCTTCTTTTTTTTTTTTTTTCTCAGTTATATATTACTTATTACGTTATTTACTCTAGTTTTTGTGAGACCTCCCTGGTTGTCATCTTATTACCTCCTTCTTCTATCCTATTTACTCCATTTTCTACCTTACCATCTTTATTTACTTTGTCTGTCCTCTTTTCTTATTGTTTAATTTTCTTTACTCCTGTTAGAGTCTCTGGAGACCCTGTTACAATTTACAGGGTTGTAAGCTTAGTATTCTCAGGGTCTTCTTCTTCTGTTTTTCTTTCTGGTACTCTTTTATGAACTCCTCTATTATCAACTTTTGAAGGGATTTTACCCCTTCCTTTATTAGTGGGTTCAGGTTCTTTGGGTCTCTCAGGGTTTATCCTATTTGGGTACCACTTTGTGGGGTTCCGTGTATAATTACTTTAATTGTTTCTAGTTTGTGTTTCTTGTTTATAATTTTCGTCGTTCCCTTTCTGTTGTTTATTGTATGTTCCCCTAAGGGTATTCCTATTGTCGACTAGAAAGTTATCTTTGAGAAGTCCGGTCTTCCCTTACCTTCCTGTATGAACTTCCCTACTTTCTTTTATTGGATATCGGGTTTAATGACATGGGTCGTTCCTAGAGTAAGTTTATACTTCCTCTTTAGTTTTCGACACGTCTGTTCGTTTTCGACTCTTTTAAGTCGTGGTAGTTTGGTTCAGAGGTTGTTTACGTTTTGTTAGAAGAGATCTGTCCTTTCTGTCTTTCCCACATATTTGAATTTGGGTTTTGTTATTTCATTTACTGTTACCCTAGTATGAATAGTTATTAATAGAATTTACACTGATCCCACTTACGGGGTTGGTTTTCTGTTTCCGACCGACTTACCTATTTTTTTATTCTGGGGATATATACAACAGGTGTTTTCTGAGTGGAGTTTTCTTCCTGTGTATTTCTGACTTTCACTTCCCGACCTTTTTCTATAAGGTGAGTTTATCTCTGGTTTTCTTTCGTCCTCATCATTATGAGAATAGTCTATTTTATCTGAAATTTTGTTTCG
Source organism: Capra ibex (assembly GCA_006410555.1). Classification (NCBI taxonomy): domain Eukaryota; kingdom Metazoa; phylum Chordata; class Mammalia; order Artiodactyla; family Bovidae; genus Capra; species Capra ibex. The sequence goes on along the minus strand of SJYO01041852.1, from coordinate 44,861,736 downwards.
GATACTTTTCTCTGTTTCTTCCTATGATGTATTACTAGTTTCCTAGTTAGGTTCTTCTTCTATATCGTTAATATTTATATATACGTGGGTTGTATCCTCGTGGTGTTATACATTCTGTTTACGATTGTTCTTACTTTCCCCTTTAACTGTTATCGTGTTATTATCACCCTCTGAAATTATGAGGTGAGTGTGGATACCTATCTAGTTGATTTGTCTTTTAATTGTTCCTTTGTGTTTAAAATTTGTTATGTTATCTGGTTAATCTGGATTAACTATAGATATCCTGTAAAGTGGGGTTTTGTTACTTAAAGTGGAAAAAGAGTTCACGTGTGCCTTGGAAGAGGTCCTATCTAGTGTGGGACCCAGTATTTAGATCGGAACCATTTAAGTTTTTTTAACTTTATTAAGGTTCGTAGAAAAAGACTGGTGTCACTTCATTCTAATCTAGAGTTAATGTCCTCTTTTCCATAACTTTAAAGGTTATATACCTCCTACTTGTTATACGACGACTTATTGATTGTTTAGTGTCTTCTTTAGTTTTTTTCTTTAATTTTATACGTATTTTTACTTACTTTTACTTTTGTGTTGTTCGGTTTTGGATACCCTGTGACATTTTCGTCACGATTCCCCTTCCAAGTATCGTTATGTCCGTATGGAGTTCTTTGTTCGTTTTTCATTTTATTTATTGGATTGAGATGTGGATTTCGTTGATCTTTTCCTTCTTTACTTCTTGGGGTCCTAATCATTTTCCTTTCTTTAGAATTTTTAATCCCGTCTTTATTTACGTTTTCTTTGTTTTTTCTGGTATCGTTTTTAGTTGTTTCGGTTTTCGACCAAGAAACTCTCCTATTTATTTTAACTGTTTGGTTATCGGTCTGTGTACTTCTTTGTTTCCCTCCTTTTAGTTTATTTATTTTAATCTTTACTTTTACCTCTCTAGTGTTGTCTGTTGTGTCTTTATTTTTCCTAGTATTCTCTGATGATAGTCGTTAATATACGGTTATTTTACCTGTTGAACCTTTTTTTACCTGTTTAAGAATCTTTTAACGTTGAAAGGTTTTGACTTGGTCCTTCTTTATCTTTTAGAATTGTCTGAGTAGTGTTCATGTCTTTAACTTTGGCATTAGTCTTTAGAAGGTCGTTTGTTTTCGGGTCCAGGTCCGTCGAAGTGTCGACTTAAGATGGTTTTTAAATCTCTTCTCGATTGTAGATAGGATGAGTTTGAGAAGGTCTTTTAAAGTTTCCTTCCGTTTGAAGGTTCGAGTAAGATACTCCGGTGGTAGTATGATTATGGTTTTGGACTGTTTCTACGGTGTGTGTGTGTGTGTGTGTGTGTGTTTCTTTTGATCTCCGGTTATAGTGACTACTTGTATCTATATTTTTAGGAATTGTTTTAAGATCGTTAGTCTTAGGTTGTTGTGTAATTTTTCTAGTATGTAGTACTGGTTCACCCGAAATAGGGTCCCTACGTTCCTAAGAAGTTATAGGCGTTTAGTTTGTTACATCTTGTGGTGTAATTGTTTAACCTTTTATTTTCGGTATACTAATAGAGTTATCTACGTCTCTTTCGGAAACTGTTTTAAGTTGTAAGTAAATACTATTATTGAGAGGTCTTTTGACCTTATCTTCCTTGTATGGAGTTGTGTTATTTCCGATATATACTGTTTGTGTATCGTTTGTAATAGGAGTTACCACTTTTTAACTTTCGCAAAGGGGATTTCAGTTCTTTTTCTGTTCCCACGAGTGAGAGTGGTGATGATAAGTTGTATCAAAATCTTCAAAACCGGTGTCGTTATTCTCATCTTTTTCTTTATTTACCTTAGGTTTAACCTTTTCTTCATTTTGAGAGTGTGAAACGTCTACTGTACTAGGAGATGTATCTTTTGGGATTTCTGAGGTGGTCTTTTAATGATGTCGATTAGTTACTTATGTCTTTTAAACGTCCTATCTTTTAGTTGTGTGTCTTTAGGGAACGTAAGGATACGTGATTATTACTCTTTTATCTTTCTCTTTGACTTTATCTTTCCTTTGTTAAGGTAAGTGGTAACGTTGCTTTTCTTATTTTCTAAATCCTTATATAGATGGATTTCTTTGTTTTCTGGATATGTATTTTTTGATATTTTGTGACCACTTTCTTTAGTTTCTCCTGTGATTATCTACCTCTTTATATAGTACAAGTACCTAGTCTTCTTAGTTATATCAGTTTTACCTATATAATGAGTTTCGTTAGATATCTCAGTTACGTTCATAAAAAGTCTCTCGATCTTGTTTATTAAAGTATTAAACATACCTTTATGTTTTTTTGGAACTTATCGGTTTCGTTAGAACTCTTTCTGCTTATCTTGACCTTCTTAGTTGGACGGACTGAAGTCCGAGATGATGTTTCGGTGTCAGTAATTCTGTCATACCATGACCGTCTTTCTGTCTTTATTTCTAGTTACCTTGTTTTATCTTTTGGGTCTCTTTTTAGGAGCGTGGATACCTGTGGAATAGAAACTGTTTCCTCCGTTCTCATATGTTACCTAATTTCTGTTAGAGAAATTGTACACCACGACCCTTTTGACCAGTTGGTGTACATTTTCTAACTTTGATCTTCCTTTACCGTTGGGTGAGGTCATGAGAACGGACCTTTTAGGGTACCTCCCTCCTCCGACCAACCGATATCAGATACCCCAGCGTTTCTCAGCCTGTGCTGACTCACTGAAGTGAAGTGAAGTGAAGTCTTGTGAAGATTGTGGTATGTGTCTTTATTTGAGTTTTACCTAATTCCTAGATTCACATTCTGGTCTTTGACATTTTAAGGATCTCCTTTTGTATTCGTTTTGTGAGAGACTGTATTTAGTGTCGTCCTATCGTCCTAGGAGATACTACGTGGAGGGTCTTATAACCTTTATTTTCGTTTTTATTTGTTTACCCTGAATTAATTTTAATTTTCGAAGACGTGTTGTTTCCTTCGATATTCGTTCCACTTTTCTGTCGGAAGTCTTACCCTCTTTTATTATCGTTTACTTCGTTGACTGTTTCTTAATTGAGTTTTTATATGTTCGTTGAGGACGTCGAGTTAAGGTTTTTATATTTACTGGGTTAATTTTTCACCCGGTTTCTTGATTTATCTGTAAAGAGGTTTCTTCCGTATATCTACCGATTACTTGTGTACTTTTACACGAGTTGTCGTGAGTAATAATCTCTTTATGTTTAGATTTGGTGTTACTCCATGGTAAAGTGCGGTCAGTCTTACCGACACTAGGTTTTCAGATGTTCGTTATTTACGACCTCTCCCACACCTCTTTCCCTTGGGAGAATGTGACAAGCACCCTTACGTTTGATCATGTCGGTGACACCTCTTGTCACACCTCTAAGGCATTTTTTGACCTTTATCTTGACGACATACTGGGTCGTTAGGGTGAAGACCCGTATGTGTGGCTCCTTTGGTCTTAACTTTCTCCGTGTACATGGAGTTACAAGTAACGTCGTGACAAAAGATCCTGTACCTTCGTTAGATCTACAGGTAGTCGTCTAATTACCTGTTCTTTCGACACCATGTATATGTGTTACCTCATAATGAGTCAGTAATTTTTCTTATGTAAACTTAGTCAAGATTACTCCACCTACTTTGACCTCAGATAATATGTCTCACTTCATTCGGTCTTTTTTTTGTGGTTATCTCATATGACTGCGTATATATACCTTAAATCTTTCTACCATTGCTATTGGGACATACGCTCTGTCGTTTTCTCTGTGTCTACATCTGAGGCACCCTCTCCCGCTCCCACCCTACTAAACCCTCTTACCGTAACTTTGTACATATAATAGCATACACTTTGTTTAGTGGTCAGGTCCGAACTACGTGCTATGTCCCAAGAGTCGCGACCACGTGACCCTACTGGGTCTCCCTACCATACCCCTCCCTCCATCCTCCCTCGAAGTCCTACCCCTTGTGTACATGTGGGTACCACCTAAGTACAGTTACATACCGTTTTGGTTATGTTATAACATTTCATTAATTGAAGATTAATTTTATTTATTTAGATATAATTTTTATTTAGTTATTTTTAATGTGTCAATTAAATTTTCCACTATCTTATTCTTCTGGTTTTATATTTCATTAAATTTATTCATCTGTTTATTACGTTTCATACAGAAGAATTATTAAATCCTCAATAAATACACTTTATCCTTCTAGGACTTATCAAAAGTAGTCTCTCCATTATTTTATGTAAAATGAGGTAGTTTTTATTATGTCTTTCTTCTTTGTTTCTCAACCCCACCCCTTCGTAAACCATCGGCTAACTTTCGTATTTTACCGAAACCACCGACGGGTTTCTGACCTAATTCCTCAGTTAAACTTAAAACCTCGATATAATTGTCCGATGACGACATTATTTATCTACATTCATTTTACAGAGGTAATTGTTGAGTCGATTGTATTATTTACATTGTCCAGGAACGACATAGACGTGTAAAAGAAAGTTTTAATTTGTTATTAAACTAAGTCTGATAAGAGTTTAATTAGCTACGAAGTCCCATAAAAGTCTGAGATAGGATATATAAACTCGAATCTTGTAAATAGAAGGTGTGTTTATCGTCACTTTTAAGGAAGGGATAGACAATCCACAGACTCCGACTTTTGAAAAATGGGAGTCAATTTTTTTTTTTTAGTCAAGGAAACCATATATATTATAAAAGTAAAATTAATTACCTTTTATATTTCACTGTCTATTTGAAATCATTTTGGTAATAGAGTCCAACTGAAAGTTATAAGTAAAACAATGTGTAAATTTAAACTAGTGTCTAAAGGAAAGTCCGGTACCACTTCATTGTTCCTGACCCAAATCAGAGGACGAAATCTGTTCTGTGTACCCTTTTTTTTTTTTTTTTTTTTTCTAAGTCTGTAACCTATTATCTGTTGTGTCTTGTTACCGACCCTTTCTACTTTTTTCCACTATGGATGTTAAAGAATAAATAACGGAACTCTCTCAGGGGTCCGGTTTTTTGACCCTTCCCATTAGGTTTATCTTGGGACTTCAGAGTGATTTGACTCCTGTAATTTCACTCTAAAAGTCTAAGGGTCTATAAGTCTACAATGTCTTGTCTAGAGACACTTGACACTTCTCTCTCTTGACGTACCTCTTCATTCTCGACGTGTCTGTCGACCGAGTCCTCTCGATGTCTCGTAAAGGAAGACCTGAAGTCAACTCATAACTAGTCGTGTGTCGATACTTATATGTACGAGTTCCATTCTCTCATAACTCTCCTATGTGGTTTTTTTTATTTTTTTTTATTTTTTTATTTTTTTCTCCCACTTTGTCAGTAGTCTCGATTGTACCGACCTTTAGACACAAGGATAATCGTTCCCATTCTTTTTTGAACTTTATTTATTTACCCTGAAATCCATCTCACGAATCTTCCGAGTGACCACACAGGTACGAGTCAGTACAAGTTGAGAAACACTGGGGTAGATGGGACATCCTTTTATAAACGTCTGAATCCATATCTTAATATAATTTAATATAGACTCAAATTACTTTTACAGGGGTAAACTTTTTTAATGTATACTTCTGTAATCATTATCATTAGGGATGACTTTTACTAATTTTAATTTAAATTTAGTCTCCTTTTAATTAGTTTCAAGTCATTTTGTATAAACGAGTAAATAAAGTTTTAAAATGTGAAAAACAATAGAATTCTCCGAAATAAAGGACTTTTTGAGTTATTAAACAACGTTTAACGGGGTTTGTGTTTGACTCGATTAAAAACGGTAACCAATCAGTTTGAAGTCATCGATTGTTTTACGATTAGGGTTTCGAAAATAGTCTGGTCAAAAACATATTGAGGGACTATACTTTTAAACCGTACCATTACGGAGCGGTATCCCCTTTTTAATACATTCTAATTGTAAAAATATTAAAATTATAAATTAAAATATTAATTTTTTAGTCAAGTCAAGTCAGCGAGTCAGTACAGGCTGAGAAACGTTGGGGTACTTAACGTCGTGCGGTCCGGAGGGACAGGTAGTGGTTGAGGGTCTCAAGTGAGTTTCTGAATCCGGACTAGTTTATAAACATTTTGAAATTACACGTCATTACTTTTGTTTACGTAGATGACAACTATCTTTAGAACATAAGACTACTGTAATACCCGAGTCCATAATTTCAGTGTCTTTGAACCTATCACGAAGTTTTACATCCCTGATAAACATAAAAAAATTACAACTAAACATTCTCAAGGACATATCAAACCTATAATTGTGGAAGATTCTATTTATTAAACGTTTATAAAAGAAGGAAAGTTATCCATCGGAATAGTAAAACAACTGTCAAAGGAAACAACCCTTTTTTTCAAAATCAAACTAGACCAGAGTAAACAAATAAGAACGAAAACAAAGGGAACGGACTCCTCTGTATAGGTTTTTTTTTTTTTTCAATGATACCATCTACAGTTTCTTACATGACGGATATAAAATAAGATCTTACATCCTCTGTCCTTCTTATTTTCTTTTCGTTCGGGATCGTTCCCGGTGTTTTCTTTAAATATTAATAACTATTTGACCTACGATATTCCGTATTCCGAGAACTTGTCCAGGTCTCCCTTGTCAAGTATTAGAACTTTTGTTCTATACTAGGACCCCAGTCTTTTGTACGGGGTCTGACAAAGAGTTGACCGTAGAGTCTCAGTATACAAAATTCATAGACCACCTTTTAAATATCTATTCTTATAATCAGAATCAATGACTAAACAATAACTAATGACAAAGGATTAATGAGTTACCAATTACTAGCAAAACAAGAAACCAGGACTTCCGGTATACTCAATATCAAATTGAGGGGTGTATAAGAAAGTAAGTGTCGACTTTTATATTATTTGGACAGAACCTAAGTCAAAGTCGTGGAATTGGAACCTCGCTACAACCAAGGGACTAGGAGCGAAAAGAGACTTAAGAGCACAGAGTAAAGAGTAAGAGAACGGTATGGTGCGAAAGCCTTTTGGACGAACAGCTCGACTAGAGGTGTGATCTTCAGTACTAAAGTCCAGAATGTATCTTTATAAATTAGGTAAGACTTAAATGAAAACACGTACAACACTCTCTCATCATATAAGAAATAGTATAACAAAAGTTAATATCCAAAGATATTCGATAACTTATGTCAGGGAACACAATATGTCATCCAGTGACAACAAATGAGTAAAATGTATATCATCACACATAGACAATTAGGGTTTAAGGGTATACAATTAGTTTCTAATACTAAAACTTTCCAAAATAAATCTGATATACCCTGTAATTATACAGTCAATTTTTTTGACTTAATTATACAATTCCTTTTTCATGTCATTATTTTTCTAGATACAAACAGTTAGTCCTCCTATAACTACTGAGAACTACAATTTCAAAGTGTACACACCATCTCCTTCTCCGGTCTGACGTCACCTAACTCTTACTTTTTTTTATTCTTTTTAATTTTCTTATCTCTCCTTTGATCCCTTTACCCAAATTCAATTCTGTCAGTTCTTCTAACAGATTTTTTCCTTTCTCTCTTTGTCTTATACCTACTCTCTTCTGTGGCCAAGTTTCCTCAAAAACAATCTGAAGGACAAATAACAAAACAGAATTTTTTTTTTTATTCAAGAGTTTTCGTAAACGTGACCAAATCTAGTTCACCTTTATTTCTATAAGAAGTCACTGTCTTCCTTCTCTATTAATGACCAAATAGTTAGATATAGATATTTTACTTCTTAATGTGAATTACGTTTCTCTAAGGTAGTTGTTCTAATTTTCCTACAAAACCATGTTGAAAAGACTGAACAGTTCCCGGATACATCGGACGGTCCGAGAAGACAGGTACCCTAAAGGGTCCGTTCTTATAATCTAACGCAACGGTACGGAAGGAGGTCCCCTAGAAGGACTGGGTCCTTAACTTGGGCTCAGAGGAAGTAACATCCGGTCAAGAAATGGTAAACTCGGTGGTCCCTTCGGGTATCAACATTAATCATGTATTTATAAAGGACATGAGATCTTTGATAGTATAGGTTTACGGTTTAAGTGGATGGTACAGGGGTAAAATCCTTGTCATTTACTTATGACTCTAGAGTGTAAAAATTGTCTTTTAAAATCTGTAAGAGTTTAAACTCTTCACAAAAAATCTGTAAGAATTTAATATTTTCTAAGGTACTTTCATAAATCGTCCATCTGTCAAGTCTATCATTTTTGGATTTAAAACAAGAAAACTGGTCTTAAATAACAGTGACTTCTGAACCTAATTAATAATTTATAAGGAGACAAAGATTAGAAATGTGGAATTATATTCAAATTTGTATTCAGAGTAAAGTCAATTCAAGTCAGTGAGTCAGCACAGGTTGAGAAACTCTGGGGTATCTGATGTCGTATGGTCCGAAGGGACAGATAATGGTTGAGGACCTCAAACGACTTTGAGTGCAGGTAGGTCAGCCACTACGGTAGAGTAGGAGACAGTAGGGGAAGAGGAGGACGGAAGTTAGAAAGGGTCGTAGTTCCAGAAAAGGTTACTTACTCAAGAAGTGTAGTCCACCGGTTTCATAACCTCAAAGTCGGAATCGTAATCAGTGAGGTTACCTATAAATCCTGACTAAAGGAAATCCTACCGGATGAACCTAGGGGAACGTCAGGTTCCCTGAGAGTTCTCAGAAGAGGTTGTGGTATCAAGTTTTCGTAGTTAAGAAACCACGAGTCGAAAGAAATACCAGGTTGAGAGTGTAGGTATGTACTGGTGACCTTTTTGGTCTCGAAACTGGACTACTTTGAAACAACCGTTTCATTAAAAAGACGAATAATTATAAGACAGATCCAAACAGTATCGAAAAGAAGGTTCCTCGTTCGCAGAAAATTAAAGTACCGACGACAGTGGTAGACGTCACTAAAACCTCAAGGACTTTTATTTGAGACAGTGACAAAGGTGACAAAGGGGTAGATAAACGGTACTTCACTACTCTGACTTACGGTACTAGAATCAAAAGACTTACAACTTAAAATTCAATCGGAAAAGTAAGAGGAGAAAGTGAAAGTAGTTCTTCGAGAAATCAAGAAGTGAAGGACGGTATTCCCACCACAGTAGACGTATAGACTCCAATAACTATAAAGAGGGTCTTTAGAACTAAGGTCGAAAACGAAGTACGTCGGGTCGCAAAGAGTACTACATGAGACATATATTCAATTTATTCGTCCCACTGTTATATACCGGAACTGTATGAGGAAAGGGTCAAACCTTGGTCCGACAACAAGGTACAGGATCATTGGTGGAAATAAAGGAATGATAATTATATACAGTGGATGATCTTAGTGATTGAACTGTTAGTTTATTTGTTCATCTACAACAATGTGATGTAGGACGTCGTAGACGATCATGACTTATCAACGTGTCTATTATTTTGAAGAGTGTAATATAATGGAAGTTAGTGTGTACCCTCTGGGTTTCTTCAATGACTCGTCTTAAAGTAGAATTAATGGTTGATTCGGGACACTAAAGATGGTTTTTAATATTATTATTGTTTCGATGACGTCACAAAAACCAGATAAGGTCAAGTTAAAAAAAAAGAGAAAGTAGTGGTTTCTCTCCTTTTCCTTAGTACAATTTCTCTTTCCACAAACTCCTCGATAAAATGAGTACTTATAATCTATTTACCTTCTATCTTAAAATTAATTTGAGAGAGATCGGAGTAGTCTAATTGTCACAAATTTCGACCGAACAAATAACCCTTCCAGACAAAATCGAAAAGACCTAATAGAGTTAGTAAAAGTAATCACTTTAGAAATTAGACGAGAAGTAATGTTTACTTTCCCATCTCCAGGTATAGATAACCTAGACTCTATATTAGAACACAAATTCGACGAACCACTTAATAAATCCGTGTTCGTATAATCTTTCAAATTTCTGAGTCTCAGGATCTTATTATTATCTAAGTAAGTCTAAACTGTGAAAATTATTGTAAAACACATTATAATATCTTACATCCTCCTCTCACTTACACATAGACACATACACAAATATTTATAGACCTGTATAAAAAATATGACAGAAAGGTTCAATTCTTTACATATGTCTAAAATCATTTAGTATATATTTCCTAATGAAAAATGTCTTAATTGATTTAAACCCTTTGTACGTCATATAAAGATAATAGAAACGAATACCAAGTTTGTAATACTCGGGAAAGTAAATTAAAAGGGAGAGTCTTTTAATAAATCAGACTACAGGTAATTCACTTTTTTTTTTCACCTTTCTTTCACAATCAGTGAGTCAGTACAGGGTGAGACACTGGGGTACCTAACATCAGACGGTCCGAGGAGATAGTACCTTAAGAGTATTTATAAAAAAGTTTAGAATTTAATTTTAAGTGACATCTTATGTAAGACTTAACTAAGTGAAATATTATTCATGAACAATATACTATTTAAAAATTTACAGATACGTATGATGAATCTTGTTAATAACATATTCGAGTAACGACTTCGGTCTTTCTAAAAGGAGTCTTCTTAATTTAGGCTTGTTAAGATTTAATTCATACCTTAGTTCTGAGATCTTAAATTCAATAAAATAACAAACGAAAGGATCCAAAACGGTCCAAAACCACTTCGGTGACTGGTAGAGATTCAAATACTAAGTAGTAAAAATTTACTTATGTTTCTGGACGAAATAAATATCCTCCCAATGTTCATCAGTTATTAACTTTTTCTTTTACTGAAACTTCACAATTTTTTATTACGAAATATTATTTATATGACTCTATTAAAAATATTAACATAAATTATATAAAACTTGTCGTATATAAAATTGTCTATGGACCGGTCCCTTTCATAAAAATAAAGTCAAAGACCTTCCACGAACCATGTATTTTTTACCATTCTATGATTGTATTTTAAAAAATAATCAATAGTACAAACGGATAACTAAGTATTTATTCACTGTGTACTTTTGTGGTTATAGATGTTCTACGACTTTTTATATGGACTAAATCAGAGTCACCTAGACTATAAAATACTTTCAGATCTCTCGAAATTTTTTTCTTCGATAAAAAGGATAAAAGGGAGGATAGGGTACTATGAAAGTCGTTTATACAAGAGAAAAAGAGAGGAGATAATGGGAAAGAAATGAGAAGGTGGTCGATAGACACGTCAATACCCGTCTAATCAAGGGTAAAAATACAGAGTGATTGAAGTGCACACGCTATCCCTATGAGTAAAATAAAGTATCCCAGCAAAACTCGTTATCCATTTAATCGTGACCTTTAGTTAATCCTGTCGTGAACTGTTCTTACTCAAGAACTAGTAAAAGTCTATTCATGAACATTTAGGTGGTAGTATATAATAATAATAATAATAAAACGTGGTAGTATGATTAATACACTTTTCTTAGTGAAATAAAGAGTCTCTATATACTCTTTGAAATTTTTTCAGGTACGTATAGAGTGAGATGGTTGTACAAAATAAGACAAAGGAATCCGTCAGTAATGTAAAAATACATGGAGTGATACAAACGACGAGTAAACGGTTATTATTTGTTAAGACACAGGGCTCGTCATACTATAGTCTTATAAGTACATCCTCTACTAAATAGGTTTAACTTTAGAGGTAAAGGGGATCAATAAAAAGGGGAACCAAGAAGTACATCAAAAGTCGTTTCATTCAAGACTTTAGAACGGGTGTTAATCCTAAAATTTACTCTAATATGTGTATTTATTTAATTATACAAGTAAGATTTATTCGGTGGGGGAGTTTTTTTTTTTTATTAGGCCCCTGTATAAACAAGAGTAAAAAATTTTCTTTAAAAGACGTTCCTTTTAAGAACTACTTATTAAAAGATGGAGTTTATTTAACTTAGTACCCAAATGTGTAAAAAGAAAATCATTTCACTTTCACTTCAGCGAGTCAGCACAGACTGAGAAACGCTGGGGTACCGAACATCGGATGGTCCGAAGAACCAGGTACCCTAAAAGGTCCGTTCTTATGACCTTACTCAATGGTAAAGGAAGAAGTCCTCTAGAAGGGCTGGGTCCCTAACTTGGGTTATTGTCTTCACTAATAATAGTACAAGAAAATCGTTATTTTTTAATGAACTTCAAGTAATTATAAAGGAGAAAGGGAAAAAGAAGGAAAGAGAGAAGAAAGAAAAGAAAAGAAAGAAGTAAAAAACAGTGAATTATTATAGTGACTAAGGTAAAAAAGGATATAATATTATTGGTTAGATACCGATTTCCGGATTGTTTAAATCTTATCTAAAAGAGTAAAATTACTGAGAATGTTCTTAAATCAAATATTAAAAGTATTCGGTCCTTGTATCAGTGAGTTATATATTAACAACTCGCACAGTTCCACATTTTTACCTTTGGTAAAGTAAGAATTATCTAAAATATAGTATTCGACACTCTCTGTTGTGACGACACTAGTAATAGGGAAGAACCTCAAGGAGCTTAAAAGGACTGGGTCGTCGGCTCTTGTTTAATTGAAAAAAGGAAGGATGTCATGGAAAAAGACTCCTCTAGACGTCCAGGAATTCATCTTGATTCTTGATCTGAATTTACCACTTTTAAAATATAGACGTAGTCAGTCTTACTACCTCCTTGTCCCGATATTGAGGACCCTAATCGAATTTTTGTATAGATTTGTATAGGCCAGTAAGATTGGGAAACATTTTTCTCGTTCAGGGACTCATTTTAAGAGGAATAGAGTCTACTTAGTTTTACATGTCTTTTACGTTCTTACAAAACGTTCAGAGGAATGAAGATGTTGGTGATAATTAATCACAGTCCAAATAATGGTGAAAAAGTCAAAATTGTTACAGGATAAATCAAGTAGTAGACTGAGATCGGAAATGGGAGTAATAGTCTGTCCTGTCCGTTTCGTTATATCTAGGTGTTTATAGGTTTAAGAAGGATTACATATACAGTTCAGTTACACTAAAAGGAGTCAAAACGTTGACATATCGTTCAGGTAAATTCTAAAGAAGTCGTCAGAAGACGAAACGATATATGTGAATAGACTTTGAGTAGAGATCCTAAAAAAAAAAGTTAAATGATATCGATTTTTTCACAAAGAAAAAGAGATTAACGTTAACTAAAATATACGAATATGAATATACGAATATACGAATATAATAATACTAGTCCTCTACTCCGTCCGAGGAAACAACAAGAAGTCAGCAATTCGACACAGGGTGAGAAACACTGAGGTCGTTCGGGACGTCGTACGGTCCGAAGGAACAGGAAGAGACAGAGGGACTCAAACGAGTTTAAGTACATGTAACTCAACCACTACGATCGATAGGTTGGTATAATTAGAGACAGTGAGAGAAGAGGAGGACGAGAGTCAGAAAGGGTCGTACTCCCAGAAAAGGTTACTCAGTCGGGAAGAACAGTCTACCGGTCTCATAACCTCGAAGTCGAAGTAGTAGTCAACAAGGTCACTTAAAAGTCGTGACTAAAGGAAATCCTAACTGACCAACCTAGAGGAATGTCAGGTTCCCTGAGAGTTCTCAGAAGAAATTGTGATGACAAGTTTCCGTAGTTAAAAAGTCACGAGTCGAAAGAAATACCAGGTTGAGAGTGTAGGTATCTACTAATCACCTTTTTCGAATCGAAAAAGATATACGTGAAAAGAGACAGGTAAACAGACGGTTTACAACAGAGAAGAAAAGTTATACGACAGATCCAACCAGTATCAAAAAGAAGGTTCCTGGTTTGCAGGAAATTAAAGTACCGACGTCAGTGATAGACGTCACTAAAACCTCGAGTACTTTTATTTCAGACAGTCACAAAGGTGAAAGGGAAAGATAAACGGTACTTCACTACCCTCACTTACGGTATTAGAATCCACTTACAACTCAAAATTCGTCGGAAAAGTGAAAGGAGAAAGTAGAAATGGTTCTTCCGAGGATCTTGTATCTATCAGTCCTCATCAAGAACTACATTACTGACGACCTTGGAGATATTGATAAATTGGGAATTGACACAAGAACTGAGTCGTGTGAGTGAAATACTCAAAGGACTTTTATTTTCCTTTCATTTACAAGACATCGGGAGTAAATAAGAGTACAAGACCGACTGGATGTCTGAAAAGAATTTAGATTATTATACCGAGCAAAAAAAAAAAAGACAATGAGTGATGTTAAAAAGGACGTTACTTTATCTACGAGGTAATACTAGAAATGACGGATATCACCTAACTTAATACCAGGGAGTTTACTACAGACAGTCCTTTAACACTCACACTGATAAATATTTTTACCGGAAAATTCCACATTGATTTAATTCCATGAATTCTAGTCTAGTAGGATCTAAATCCTACCTGTAATTTAGGTTACTCTCTACAGGAATATTCTCTCTACATCTGTCTCTGAACTCTGTGTTTCAGTGTTCCCTCTTCCGGTACACTTTTGTCTTCATCTCTAATCTAAATACGGTGGTCATCGGCTCGTTATATACTTCCATAGTCTTCGATCTTCTCAGGTCCTACCTGAAAACGTCCCTCATACTCAGACTGTTATAGAACTAAGATTTGACCGGAGGAGTTCTGACATTTTCTTATTTAAAAATAATAAAATTCGGTGGTCTGAACACCATTATAATGTCTCCGGATACTGTGACCATGTGACGATGAGATATACTTCTAATAAACTATCTAATACTAATTTATATATGTGATTTCTATTGTTCTTTTTATCACTGGTTTTACATGTGGTACTAAGAACCGTTTCTTGACAAAGACTTTACTGAAAACATGTAAATTATAAGTTAAGAAACCGTTAATATTGACATTTTTTACACATAAATGTATAAAAACGTGGTAAAATAACCTTTTACAATATACTTACGATCTGACCTTGTCTTTTTACGTTATTTTAGTATTTTCTATATTCTTTAATGTCATCCGAGTATATTGAGTACCATATTTTGAACAACTTTTACGTCAACGTTTTTAGAAATGAGTCACTAAATGAGTTGTCAATACATACCTCATCGATACAAGAACCAAATATCTAGAAATACTAATTTAAACATTCTGTCTACGTTACTCTTTCGGTTAAGATTAAAAACCTTTCTTAGTACCGAGACGTCTTGTATACGACCAAACAGTTGTAAAATAGTCACTGAATATATACACCTTGTCTTTATAGACAAATTTTTCCATGTACGAAAATGTTATGTTGTTTCGTAGAGTGGAAATAACGTTTGTGTCTGTTTGTATTTAATGGTGATGTGTGGATCCGTTTTCTTATGGGTTAGTACGTAGTAAAGGAAACTTGTAAGAATTCATGTAAAAGTACGAATAGGAACCATCGGTTTGTGTAAGACTTATTTGTTTTAGGTGAAGTCTTTGTAACGTTAACTACTGAGTTCTGAACCTCAAAACATAAATACGTACACAAAACAACAACAAGTCAACGATTTAGTACGGACTGAGAAACACTAGGGTACCTGACGTCTTGTAATCCGAAGAGATGTGAAGTGATAGAGGGTCTCAAAGGACTTTAAATACAGATAACTTAGCCACCATGATAGATTGGTAGAGTAGGAGACGGTGGGAGAAGAGGAAAACGGAAGTTAGAAAGGGTGGTAGTCCCAGAAAAGGTTACTGAACCGAGAAGCATATTCCACCGGTTTCATAACCTCGAAGTCGAAGTCGTAGTCAAGAAGTTTACTTATAAGTCCTGACTAAAGGAAATCCTAACTGACCAAACTAGAGGAACGTCAGATTCCCTAAGAATTCTTAAAAGAGGTCGTGGTGTTAAACTTTCCTAACTAAGAAGTCGTGCGTCGGAAGAAATACCAGGTTAAGAGTGAAAGTATATACTGAAGACCCTTTTGGTATCGAAACTGATACGCCTGAAACAGTCGTTTCACAACAGAAACGAAAAATTATACGACAGATCCAAACAGTATAGAAAGGAAGGTTCCTCGTCAGTAGAAGATTAAAGTACCGACGTCAGTAACATTCGTCACTGATACGTGGACGACACACGACACGAGTCAGTACAGACTGAGAAACGTTTGGGTACCTGACGTCGGACGGTCCGAGGGGAGAGATACCCTAAAGGGTCCGTCCTTATAACTTCACCCAACGGTAAAGGAGGAGGTCACCTAGAAGGGCTGGGTCCCTGACTTGGACGTAGGGTCGTAGAAGATGTAACCGTCCATCTAAGAACTGGTGACTCGGTACAACCCCCTCCCCTTACTCGGACGTTAATACGTACGTATAGTGAGTAAATTTTATTATGAATCCAAATATTTAACATACGTAGAAGAACTTAAGTAACCCTTTAGAAAACGAAGTACGACGTAAACCCTAAGTTCGTTCCAGAAAATCAAATAACAGGTTTACTCACTTCTCGAAGAAAATGTTTATTTTCTCCTCACAATTGGTGATGGGACACAAAACTGACACTTTACAATTAGACAAACAACAACTATCTCTAATGTCATCCCTCTCGGTCCCGTCAACGTCAATCCAGGACTGTGGGACCGTGTGTCGTACTGACTTATAACGTCTCAAAATTTAGACGGACAGTCCTCTATCCTGTGTTTCCATTGTTGACGGTCAATTTATTTTAACGAATCTCATTTAACCTGTTTAAAACAATCGGAGAACGGATTGGACCGGGTCTCGGTGTAGTCGTTCCCGTTACTACAATTCAAACCCTAACTTGAACGCCGACTTCTTTTGATTAAGTCGTCAACGAAGGTCGTTGACACAATCCGACTAATTTTCGTCGAGGTACCAGTTGAGTTTAACAAAATATATAACTACAAAACAACAGAGGTTTACTTAACATCAAAGGACCTCTTCTCCTATCTCCAAGTTTATCACGACGTAGACCCTACACCTTGTCTCACGATCCGTGTATTTTTACGAGTTAATATACGAACTAACCTTAACTCGATTTAACTAATAAATCAAGTCTGTTCCAAACAAGTGAGTCTGAAAGATTAATTAATGTTTTAATCACTTTATTATAAGTTACATTCGTGTATATATACATATATATGTCTGTATAAAAGAATTAAGTATCAGTACATCGTTAGACCGTATGAGAAATAGTCAATTCGACGGATTTAGGAATTTTTGTATTCGATACTGTCCTCTAAGTCGAGGTAATTATTATAAAAAAGAATCCTTAGATAAGAATAACAACACTATTTTGAGGAAGACCGTTCTTCCTTTGTCCTGATTTTACATGAAAAAGAAGAGATAATGAATATGTAGTGTAAAATCTCTACAGTTGAATAAGAGTACTAAAAACCTTTTTTTTTCAAACTGATCAGTCAATGATTACTTTTACCATCTATAAGTATATAAGTGAATGAAGATGTCATTGATGAGTCCTGAAGATTTTATATAAATATAAATAATAAAAAAATTTGCTCAATGTACCCTGTCCTTTGTTTTAAGTAGATAGAAAAGGTAGTCTTAATTGGTTTACTCAATGATAAATTCCACCCGGGTTGTTGTATTCATTTTCATGAATACCACTTGACCCGAGAAGACTCCAGTCTCTGTAAGAAGAACGACCGAAACTTCTCCATTTGATGGTATAAACTTTAACAGTTACCTCTACCAGTAGAAACCCCAGTGACACCCACCGGAGATCTTGTCCTCTCGTCTAAAATTGATCCCCCACTCTTCACCCTAGAGAATCTCTATAATGACACTCCTTTAATTGAAATGGTAGTAAGACGTACTCAAATCTTCGTCTAAGAAGGGGTTAGTTTAGAGGTCCACTCCTGAGTCAGGACGGAACGATCAGGGACTAGTCTCCTGGATCGATTCGACACGAGTCTGAGGACTGAGTATCTTTTAGTAATTTCGAAAGTTCAGTTTTCACTTAATAAATCTAAAACCATCGTTTGTAGAACTAGGTATTAAGTCTTTACAAAACAAGTAAATTGTCTACAAAATGGGTGAGAAGATCCGTTAACTCTATGTAATCACTAATACCCCGTATATAAAACCTACCCAGTTATAGAAATATTTCTTCTATTTACCATTTTAACAATTTGTATTTCTGTTATTAGTTAAACATGTCACATAATTTTATATAATTCACGGTCAGAATTCTTTTACAGTTCATCTTTTTTTTTTAGTCCTGATATCTTCCCACGTTCTCATAATTTATGGTTATTTTCAAGTAATATGATTCATATTCAATGAAACTGATGTATGAACTTTCTACAACCGACTCCAAAAAGTCATCTCCATTATCGCATCTCGTTACCGGTTGATTCATAAGACAAAACGTATAAGTTCTTTGTTCCGGTCACACCAACCTTCTCACACTTAATACTCTTCCAACATACCTATAGTCCTTTCTCCCGTAAGTTCCACACTCTCTGTCACTAATAATGTTGTCTAGTATCGGAATCTGTTACTTTCCGACTAACTACAGTTAACGATACACTTTTTATCAGAAAGGAAAACACCTTTCTGGTCTGTAAGTCAAAACCTATAACGATGTCTTACTTAACACATGAGGACTTTTAACATACAACTTCAGAATTACGGGTTACACTGACATAAACATCTGTCGAAAATTTTTCATTAACTCCAATTCACTCCGAATGATCACCAACATCACGACAAAGGATCAGAATATCCTAATCACTGAAATATTCTTCTTTTTCTTACTATTTCTATAGAGAGGTACGGGTATGTGGGGTCTTTCTAATACACCCCTGTGTCACTCTTGTCACTGTAGATTTTCGGTCCTCCGTCCAGGAATGGCCTTGAACTAGACCCTGAAGGTCGGAGGTCTTGACTCTTTATTTAAAAACAACAAATTTGATGAGTAAGTCACCATAAAACAATTTTGTCAGGTTGACCTAATTATGTTTGTAAAATGTCAAATCTATTAATAATTGATTTACTTATACAATTCATTTAGTAACAAATACTATTAGGAGACGGTACGTTGTTTTAATAAAGTTTGTTTAGTGGACTCTACATAAGAAAATAGAAGAGGTCACTTATAGTCGTGTAGAAACATAACCACCGCCCGGTTTTTGTAATTATAATTTACATCCTCTCCGTCATGAAAAGTCACGTAAACTTAAAGGTTTCACTCAACAAATACGTCACAAGTAAACAGGTAGAAATATTCATCTCTTGTTTTCTTTCTATCCCTGGAATCGACATCATTTAGAAGGTTTCTCGTCTAAAATTAACAGTGTTTTTTTACTAAAATTGGACCTACTGTAAACTTCGACTCATTGTCTTAACCAATTTAAGTTCTTGTATATAAATAAATATAACGATATTAAACGGAACTATTTTCGAGTTTACTTATTTGTCTCCTCGTTCACATCCTAGAAGTCTTCTAATGTCCTATTACAGTTATTAGGAGTACAATTTTTATTTCTAGAAACCATCACCTCTGTGTATATCCCTTGTTCTCTCTCATGTTTGCAAATACCTTTCTAAGAAAGGTCATAATTAAATCTCTTAGAATAGAAGTTAAAGTCCAAACTGTCCATTAGAATACTCTTATTGCAATAACAAGGAGACCAAGGAAACCCACGAAACGACCTTTATTAAAACGATCTTCCGGGTTCCTGACTCGTATTAAAATGACTCAGAATTAGTCCTTCTGTCTTCATAAATGTCTGAACCTACCTCAGCAATCGATCGACGGTTAGAGGTCACTCTAAAAGAAGACAAAACAAAAGACTGGATATGTCTGGAAAAGGAAAAAAAGGACAAAAATAATACTATATACAGTTTTAGAATACTCTTTTTGGAATATCTATAAAAATGTATTCAACAAAGATTAAAATTTAGAGTCTTCTCCAATGTCGTACGTGTCACCGTAACTATGAATATGTTAATACCCGATCTTCTTCCCCTTCTAATATAGTAATGACTTTCAATGTTAGTTTGTCCAATTTAGTCAGTTCATTCTGGTTGACTCTGTTATATCCTTAAATTCCAAAACAAAAGGACTTTCACGATAGACCTCTTTAGTAAGGACACAACACTATTCTCGAGGGATCAAAAATTTCACAACCGTTCTGTCTCTTGTGGACGTTACATCTAGACTTGTAACGGTTTACACGTCTCAAGACTCTGAATGTAAGTTTCTTTTAAACTTTATACTTGTCTGCTCTTGAGTCTCAGTCTGTGTTTATACTTACTGGTAATTTCCAAGGAATCGTATTCCCGGTTTTTTTACGTTTGTCGATACCTATAAGTCAAAGGTCTGGAACTTAATCGTTTTTTTATTTTTACTTAATTAGTATGAGGTACCGAACCTTTGTATCGGACATTGATACCTTCTATACCTCGGCACCTTTTGGAAGTAAAACAAACAAACAAACAAATTATCGTCCAAATAACTCTGTATAAAGTTAATGTTAAATAGGTAAATTTTATATGTTAAGTCATATAAGTTAAGTTATGTGAGTAGTTTATCATATTAATAGTGACAATGGTCAGTGAGAGGTAAAGGAGGACTAAGAGAAGTCAGGATCCATTGATTACTGGATGAAAGACACAGACATGTACATTGGATAAGGTATGTTAAGAATTTATACTTTAGTACGTTACGTACGAGATAACATAGATCTAAAAAAGTAAATAGTATTACACAAGTTCCAAGTAATTACAACAGTCAAGTCAAGTCAAGTCAACGAGTCAGTACAGACTGAGAAGTGCTGGGGTCCTTAACGTCGTATGGTCCGGAGGGACGGGTAGTGGTTGAGGAACTCAAGTGAGTTTGAATACAGGTAACTCAGTCACTACGGTAGGTCGGTAGAGTAGGAGACAGTAGGGGAAGAGGAGGACGGGGGTTAGGGAGATCGTAGTCCCAGAAAAGGTTACTCAGTTGAGAAGGGTACTCCACCGGTTTTATGACCACAAAGTCGAAATCGTAGTAAGGAAGCTTTCTTGTGGGTCCTGACTAGAGGAAGTCTTACCTGACCAACCTAGAGGAACGTCAGGTTCCCTGAGTGTTCTCAGAAGAGGGTGTGGTGTCAAGTTTTCGTAGTTAAGAAGCCGTAAGTCGAAAGAAGTGTCAGGTTGAGAGTGTAGTTGTGTACTGGTAACCTTTTTGGTATCGGAACTGATCAGCCTGGAATCAGCCGTTTTATTATAGAGACGAAAAATTATACGACAGATCCAACCAGTATTGAAAAGAAGGTTCCTCATTCACAGAAAATTAAGGTACCGACGTCAGTGGTAGACGTCACTAAAACCTCGGGGGGTTTTATTTCAGACTGTGACAAAGGTAACAAAGGGGTAGATAACGGGTAGTTCATTACCCTGGTCTACGGTACTAGAAACAAAAGACTTACAACTCGAAATTCGGTCGAAAAAGTGAGAGGAGAAAGTGAAAGTAGTACTCCGAGAAAGCAAGGAGAAGTGAAAGACGGTATTCCCACCACAGTAGACGTATAGACTCCAATAACTATAAAGAGGGTGGTTAGAACAAAGGTCGAACATGAAGAAGGTCGGGTCGTAAAGATTACTACATGAGACGTATCTTCAATTTATTCGTCCCACTGTTATATGTCGGAACTGCATGAGGAAAAGGATAAACCTTGGCCAGACAACAAGGTACAGGTCAAGATTGATACGAAGGCCTGAACGTATGTCCAAAGAGTTCTCCGTCCAGTCCACCAGACCATAAGGGTAGAGAAAGTCTTAAAAGGTGTCACATAACACTAGGTGTGTCAGTTTCCGAAACCGTATCAGTTATTTCCTCTTTATCTACAAATAGACCTTGAGAGAACGAAAAAACTACTAGGTAGCCTACAACCGTTAAACTAGGGACCAAGGAGACGGAAAAGATTTTGGTCGAACTTGTAGACCTTCAAGTACCAAGTATATAACGACTTCGGACCGAATCTCTTAAAACTCGTACTGAAATGATCGTACACTCTACTCACGTTAACACGTCATCAAACTCGTAAGAAACCGTAACGGAAAGAAACCTTAACCTTACTTTTAACTGGAAAAGGTCAGGACATCGGTGACGACTCAAAAGGTACAAACGACCGTATAACTCAAGTAAGTACAACATAGTACATAGTTAATCAACACAATAAAAATAACAACTTTAAAGGTCACATATCTATACATGTCAAACAAGTAAACATACAACTACCAGTACACCAAAAGAGGGATGGAAAACCGATAATACTTTTATGACGATTTTTATTAGTACACATTAGAAAACATACCTGTATATAAAAATAAAGTGAACCCAAATATTGATGTTTACCTTAAAGACCGAGAAAGTGAACATCAAGTCGACCATTTCTTAGGTTGACGTTACACCTTCTGAGGTCAAGTTAAGGACCGACCTTTCTAGGGGACCTCTTTTCTTATCGATGGGAGAGGTCATAAGACCCGAGCTCTTAAGGTACCTGATATATCAGGTACTCCAACTCTTCTCAACCTGACATGGCTCACTGAAAGTGAAAGTACATTAAAGACAGATTGGAGAACTTTATTGATGGTTTGAGGAAAGTTTTCCCCAATGTAATAAAATGTAAAATCTGTCGACAGACATTTTCAAAGTCAAAGAGATGTAGGAGGGGGTTTGACCAAATAAATAGTAAAACAAATATCGATGAGGTAAAGACACTTTACCATAGAGTATCAAAGTTACATATGAAGGGACTACTAATTTTTATAACTCTTATTAAAACATTAAAAAGAATTATTGAAATAAATAAATAAATAAGTAAACACCGACACGACCCAGAAGGAACGACACGACTTCGGAAGAGATCGACGTCTCTCACGCCCGATAAGAGATCAACGCCACGTGGTCGAAGGGTAACACCACTGAAGAGAACAACGTCTCGTACCCGAGATCTCGTGTCCCCAAATACATGGAAGAAATCTCTTTACAAACAAGTCGGAATACTAGTAAACTTTTAACCGAACAATCAAATAATAACTCAAAATTCTTAAAATTTCTAAAGAAATATATAGTCGTAGAAGAAAAAAAATTCATCATTCAAGTGTCATTTTACTCTTCTATTGTGTCAAAAGTACTTGGTAAACGAGGGTGTTAGTGTGTCGAAGAAGGGGATAATAGTTGTAGGGGGTGGTCTTACCGTGTAAACAATACGAACTACTTGGATACAACTGTGTAGTAATAGTGGCTTTCAGATATCAAATGAAATCCGAGTTAGTACTATAACGTATAAAATACCTAAACCTATGTACATATTATGAAAGAAGTCCACTCAATGAACGACCTACTAGGTGTACAATTTTTCTTATGTTATTTTAGTTCTTTATATAGTAAATTGTGTTACTAAGTAAAATCGTTCAGAATTGAAGACTCCAAATTTGTTTTAAAACTACAAATTTAATACGGTTAGTTATATAGTTTCATTTAGGACTTCGTTAGAAGAAGGAAAAAGAAATTTCTCATCGTCAATAATTTTTTTTATTTTTCGGAACCAAATAGAAAAGATTCTCGACATAAACGTATAGAGACAAAACGAATTTCGTGAACTTGAAAATAAATCTACCTTCGTTTACTATTTATGGATTTACATTTACGGATTAGGATTTTTCGTTCCTTGACACATGATAAATGTATAGTAGAAAGGTCTTTTTTTTATATCATTTATTAAGACATCATATGGTATTTGAGAGATGAGTTATATAACGTAATATTAATTTAATTACTCGAATAAAAATGATATATAACGGACTTTATTAGAATATCCTATAGAAAGACTTTTACTTACTGTTGATTCCAAAACAGGGGGTTTACACAGAAATCTACGTATCATAAAATTATTTCAAGTACTTTTAAAATTCTGGATACAATTGTTTCGAGAAAAACACTAGTCGTGACCAGTTCGTTGTAATGTATTGTCCAAAGTTATAAATTTTTTCACTACATACTCTATTTTTACGTTTATAATCGAAAGTATTCTGTAAATTAAAAATATTGGTTTATAAGGATTTATTTAGGTTGTGAAAGTATTATACATCGTGACGTAAAATTATAGATAAAATGTAATTTTTATTTTAAAACTATATAAATATTTCTTGATTTTGATAAAATCTCGACGAATCCAAAAGATAAACATTTACACGATAGACCTACATCTCGTTCTTTTTGATCGGAAATACTTTAGATACCCAGACGGACCTTTCCAAAACTAGTAGTTTAGTACGTTTAACAAAGGACTAAATCAAATAGTGTCGTTAAACAAAATCGAAATGTACATTACTGATTATTCGTTTATAATAACTTATGAAACCATTATCACTATCGACCTCTATATATTTTTCAGTACAAGGTATCAGTATTTAACGAATATTAGATCACTTTTCATAACTCTGACGATCATTTTATAATTTCAAGTTATTTTTCATTTCCCTTCTTACAAAATGAACAAGTGTAATCACCTTTCCATGAGTTAGACTCTCCAAACACTTTTGAAAGGATACTCTACTATTATCTTAACTCTGAACTTCTTACACCCCTCAAAGTTATTAGTTTTGTTTATTAACGTGTCGTATCTTAGTATACTACTTGTACGTTTTTAGGAGTATTGAGACTTTATACTTCGTCTTCTTATTAGTCAGACTGTTTCACTTTATCTCAACTTTGACAGTCATGACTCTTTCCCTTTCCTGACTTTCGTTGTTAGGTCTTTAAAACCTCTGTTTTTCGTCCGGTTAAAATTATAACTACTAACCTTTCCCTATTTGAATTATTTCAAACCTTGATCTTAATCATAACCAGTACCTTTCCCTTCCTTCTCTAACTTACACTGTCCACTTTCAGGTCACAGACCCCACTTTGATTCAAAAGATTGAATCAGTATACTAATTTGATAAGTAGTTGTTTCTTTTTAGTCCTTATCTTCGTATAGACGATTCGTTTACCTTTCACGTAAAAACTCTGGTCTACCCATATCAAGTATACCCTGTTTCTCCTTTTATATACGTTGTATGACTTACATGTTTTGACTATCAGTTCTCTCTTTATTACCAATCTCTGTACTAAACCTTGTAAATCAATATTTTGTCACCGGGGGTTCACCTATAAGAAGTACATAACTAAAACGTAATGTCGATTCCTTGTGTCGTCAATTCCTTGGGTCGTGAATTCCTTGAGTTGAGAAAATATTGTCCTATTTTCGCTTAGACGATAAAAGGATTTCCTTATATAATAGAAACAGTATACTGTAATTCAAAGGTCAATGAAATATTTTTTTTTATGAGAAAAAAAGTTTCAACAAGTAATAAAGCTGTGAGAATTTTTCCATCGGTATTACTTTCCGTAAATCTCGGAGACGTAGTATCCTGAACGTCTTTAAAATCTCTAGGTACCTCTTAAAACCTTAAAAGAAGATTATGTATTGTCGGTCAACGAGAGTTACATCCTTTATACTTAAAACAAACCTTTACTCATTTAAGGAACTTCAAAGTTCATTTTACTTCTTTTCGTTTCTTTTTGAAGAACTATTTTCGATCTTTTTATTTACAACTCAAACAAACTCCTCTTTTCAAATCTAACGGAGAAGTCCACTCCTCGAGACAAAGTACCGTTTACAATTACCCTTGTCTCTTGACCATCGTCTCCCTTCTTTAATACTATTAGTTGATGTCCGAACTCTGGTTAACACTTTCGTTCCTAATACCGTCGAGATACGTAAAGTATATTTAATTAAAGGGGTGAAGGAAGGATGATGGATACTCATCAAAGTGTTAAAATTAAGATTCACCCATACTCAATTAATTGTAATTACTGTTCCGTCGACTATCTTCAAACACAAAAGAAACAATACTCGTAAAGAAAAAGTTTCCTTTCTTACGTAAGACTTACCTGTTTTCCTCACATAAAACGAACAATAAGAATTAAACGAAGTAGGGACGACGACGACGACGACGACGACGACGACGACGACGACGACGACGACGACGACGATTTAGCGAAGTAGGGATGAGTTAGAGATAAGTTAGAGGGAAATAGGACAAGATATGGGATCCCCGATTGGAAGTGTCTTCGTAGTGTTTTTAAGGGAGAGAACATCCGAAGTTTGACCTAAGTTCCTTACTCTTTGTGAAAAATTCTATAGTTTTTGTCTTCCTCATTCTTCAGTCCTATAGACAAGGGGAAAGGAAAGGATCAAAATAAAAACACGGTGACCTTTATCGAAATTGGGAGGTACCAATGTTACGGACGTAATACCATGGAGGAGGTGAATTGAGACCAGACAAGAGGTGAATTAAGACCGGTCGTTACCACTGTACTAAGGGAGGGGATTCCGAGATCCTCACCGGTACAGAAAGGTAAAAATGATTGGAGTCCCCAGAGTTTTTAACGATAAACAAAGGGATCCAGATATGTGTGGAATGATTTTCAAGGAATCTTCATGTATCTATTAATAAGGGATTACCAAAGAATTCATTGACAAGAGTTTCGTCTAGTTATGTAGGAGTAATAAACTTGGTAAGGTCCATACACGAGCCTCTTCCGTTACCGTGGGGTGAGGTCATAAGAACGGACCTCTTAGGGTAACTGCCTCCTCGGACCATCCGACGTCAGGTACCCCAGTGATTCTCAGCTTGTGCTGACTCGCTGAAGTGAAAGTGAAAAGTGAAAGTACGTAACCTCTTCCGTTACCGTTTTGTGAGGTCACAAGAACGGACCTCTTAGGGTCCCTACCCTCTCGGACCACCCGACGGTAGATACCCCAGCGTGTCTCAGCCTGTACTGACTGCGCTAAATCGTCGTCGTCGTCGTCGTCGTCCTCCATATACGACCTAGAACTTATTTCCCATGTTGATTCCCAGTGTAGACCGATCCTCTTTATGTGAAAGGTAGGGCGAACCTTTTTTCACGTTTTATTACACATTTTGTCAACGATCAAAACATATAAACACTCGTTAATTTACTCCCTTAAGTGTAAACCACCAAAGATCAAAGAGTCACTGTTCTTCTAGTAGTCTATTATCACTCATCTTACTATCTTTCTTATCACCAAAATTTCTCACTCTTGTGTATGTTATAAATCAAGTCTCTGACTTTTTTCTTCAGTCGGATGATATCCTAGTACCATCTTAAAAGTCAGTATTTACTTACGGGTCCACATTAATTTAGATATTTAGAAACCTACCTCTCAAAACAACTTACAGACTTGTCCGGGTTAGATTAATATACTCAAGAATTTTTGTCTCTTGGAAGGTTATATAACAATCTCTCTCTCTCTACACTGACTCTCTTTTCTACACTATATTCTTCCTAACTCGGTGATGTTCGAAATTTTTACCTTCTTTATGTGGTACTTAGTACCTTACTCCATTGGAAACCTTGGATCCTTACTGGTAGTTAGATATCAATCTTTTGATCCTAGAACTAGGTTCTTGCCGTTCTTTGGTTCAAACGGTCGTTAAGTTTACTTGTCCTCACTTAAAAGGGGATCTTGGATGTATTTTCTTGTATTGTATAACGGAGGAGTCAAAAATCGGGTCACCTTAAGTATAGACAAAAGATTGGATATTTGATATTCCATTATGTAGAGTAACGAAATTCGGTGATTCAAATATCTTTAAACAATATCAACATTGTCTGTCGATTATGATGAAGGAAGACACCGAAGGAGGTGCCTGAGTACTTCATGGAAAGGGTGATAATGCCGTAGACCTCTTTTAACGAAGACAAGTCATTAAAAAAAGTTTTGTTTCTTTCGTGTTACTACTACATTACGGAGAACCTAACCGAACAAAAAAGAAATTTAAGGTATTAGATCTTAGACTACTTAATGGTGTTTACAAATTACCGAATAATTTCTGAGTCACATCGTGGTCGACCCTATATTCTGGAACTTTATTACCTCAATTATTACAGAATGTACACGCAATATATGAAACTTAGTCAGTACTTCTACAGAGTGAACATCGGTTCACTTGTTCTGATCTTTCGTTCCTTACTTACACTTTCATGAGGAGATGGTGATCTTGATAATTGTGGGAGTGTTCTAATAACAACAAAAAAACAAACAACAAACAAACAATAACAACAAAAAGTTAAGGATAGGACCATTCAAAATTAAGAGGATCAAACCTCCATAATCTAGGGTTACCCCCCTAAGAAAGTAATTTATTAAGGTAGTTTAAAATTTTACTCTGATGGTGGACCGGTAAACCTTAGGAATACAACGGTTTGGTTGTCCTTTCTTTCCCTGATGAGATGACCAATCTCACTAACTGGTATTAAGGGTTTCCTTTAACTCCATGAAGGATTTTTTGTTTCCGTTCCTACTGTTATAGACTTTGATTCCTTTAAGATACCTGAAGAAAAATCAATAAAAACCACAGGTTATTAATGTTAACTTTTGAACAAGGGTAGGGTTTAAGTCCTAATATTTCCTAAATTTGGGAAGTCCTTACTTCCGATCCAACTCGGGTCGACTCTAAGACTACCTTCCGTTCCCTTTGTACCTCAACTATCATCTTATTCTGTCTTTGTTTTTGACATTTCAAAAGAGAAGAACAATACACATGTATAAAATTTTAGTCGGTTAAAAACTGAAAAAAAAAGGGGGAAGAACATACTTGTTCAATGACATCCAACTGGAATTTTATAAGTTACCCTTACACCGACCTAAACTTTTTCAGTCTGTATCTAAGTCACTACCAATCCTTACACAGAGGAGAAAACCCCTCTTCTTTATACTCTTGAAGAAATAGACATACTTCCTAATATCTTAGAAATCACCTTAAATTCACCAAATCTTTCCATGTATACCGTTGAATTGTCGGTTAACTTACGAGATACGGTCAAAAGTCAAATAAAAGAGTGTCGAGGTTTACGTGGAGAAACGAGATGAACACGTTACGATCTGAAACAGTCATCTTCCACGATCTTCCTTTGATGTACTCGAATACGGGTAAAAGGACACCACGTCAACAGTCGTCTTCCCATACGTCCTGTGGTTCACAATGAATTGGGTCGTACCTGAATGATTTTCAAATACGGGATGAACAGTAGAGGTTGTTCAAAGAAACACTATAGTCACCCAAAGAACCACTATGACACAGAAGACGGGTGTGGTAGACCATTCAAATGAACTTCCAACGTAAAAGGACCTAGTCAGTCGGTACAGGAACTCCAGACTTAGGGTCAAAATCGTCCGAAAAGTCAAGAATTAAAGAAGGTATAAATGAACATAAATCAAGAACTTCGTCATCGATGATGTACGTAAACGTTAAATAAGGATCCTAAGAAGAAAACAAGAAAATTCTTTCAGTGGAAAATAACAATTAGTAAGTAATGTAATTTAAAATGTACAAAATTAATGACCGTATCAAAACAGAAGACCGACTATGTGCACACCTAACCGGTCTTTTTTTCTATCATTCTATAAGATCTTCTTAAATAATTATTAAAATTCAAAAGATTAGTTCTGATTCTTAACAACATAATCATTATTTATAAAATTTTAAACTATTGATTCGGACTATTATTTATTTAATTTATATATTTGTATACGTGTCAAGTTTAATACAATATTAATAGTGTTATATGTAATATTTAAAGTCAAAAGACAGTAAGGGACTGTTTTACACTCTTAGACCTCTTTAGTGTTTAACGTACATTTTGTTACAAGATCTCTTTTAACGTTTGGTGTAAAAACGTTAGTTAATGTTAAGGTAATCAAAACAAAACAAAAACCTAAAGTTTATAGAGGTCTATAAGAAACTGATTTTATTCAC
This sequence comes from Capra ibex, assembly GCA_006410555.1. Lineage (NCBI taxonomy): Eukaryota > Metazoa > Chordata > Mammalia > Artiodactyla > Bovidae > Capra > Capra ibex. The sequence goes on along the minus strand of SJYO01041852.1, from coordinate 44,832,020 downwards.
ACACAACATATGTAACAGTTAGTTTCACACAGTTTACGTTACTAGTTTTCTACTTTGTACTATTTCTAACAGTCTCTACTGTATCACAACTCTGAGGTTCCTTGTTATACTGTTGGGGAACAGTTATAGGTCCTACTTCATGAAAATCAATAAAAATAATGTCAAGTAAACATATGAATAAATAAAATAGTCGAAAGAAGAAGAAAAAAAAAAAAAACAGAACGATCCTTATGTATATTTATAATAATCCTGTTCTCAAACCATAAAATGGAGAAAAGTCCATTTTATTCCACTCTGTCGAAATATCTATAATGTAATTTTAGACTCAATTATTATACTGTCAAGTTTGATAGTTTTCAGTCAGACTCATTTTTTCTTACTAACTCCTAAGTATCATAAAATGACGTATCAACCTGGTAGGTAATTGTACCTTTATACATAGGAAGGGATTTCCTCAAATATCAGATTAATCCTTATGTTCTCTCGGGTCATTAGTTGTGTTTATATACGTTCATTTCGTTCAATACTTTCTCATTTAACTTCCCCTAGATCCCTAATACGACGGTCTAATTTCTTCCTCGTCTTTTACAGTTCTTCTTCTTACTTATCTTATGACACCTTATTTAAAAGTATCCACTAGACTATGTACGTAAATACACAGTAAGTGTCCGTAAGACATATAGGTTTTAAGACATATTCGTCTTAACTCGTTGTTCCAAGTTTGCATCTGTGATTTTCAAAATAAGTTTCGTATAATGGAAAGATTTGAAGTGTATACCCTGTTTTATTATTGTTTTTGTGTTCCTAGTTTCTTATCATCCCAAAAGTCCCAAAAGTGTCTTCATCTTGAATGTTCACATATGGAAGTGTAAAATTACTCGATAGACATGTGAAAGTCAGACCGTTTGTAGATGGTGACCATGGGAGTATAAGAGCATAGTCCCGTAATAGATAAGAGGTTATTTACTGGTTAGACTTTATGGGATTAATGTCAATTGGACAAAGACAACCTACTTTGAATGTATCGAACGAAAGTCATTAAGGAAGTAGAACCCAGTAGTTCTAGACTTTATATGTCGAATAGAATCAGTTTCATAAAAAAGGGTGATTTTTTGTTTGTTTGTTTGTTTTGAGAGAGAGTGTAGAGTATGAGGATTATCTACCCAAAGTCATTGAGACACCACAGTATTGGTATTCACAATAAAGGATTATCGGGGTTTGGGTCTTTATAATTAATAAGTTATATAGAAATATTGTGATTAATTGATCGTTACTGTATATAAATTAAAAGATTGTTCATCTTTAGTTTATTTGTAAAATGAAAATAGTAGTAGTACAAATGATATTTTGTTTAGAAATACACTGTCTCTAACAACCGACAAATATTACAGAAAGAAAGGACCAGTGGTACATTTAGATATAAAAAGTCAGAGGGAACAGCACAATGTCAATTACTCTTCCCTCTTCAGTGTAGGTGGTGACTGACCTTACCTATGATTTTCAAAGGAAACAGTCGAGAACTTAGAAAACTGACTTTTCCTCTAATTCCGTTAGTACCTTTGGAATATAACTTCTACTAGTCACTCAGAGCCAGGACTCCCCAACGTACCTCGGAGAGGAGGTGGGTGGGGGGGGGGAAAAAAAAAAAAAAAAAAATGTCTTTTATAGTAACAAGATCCCGAAGAGTACACTGTGTGACCATTTCTTAGACGGACGGTTACGTCCTCTGTATTCTCTACGCCAAAGTAGGGATCCAACCCTTCTAAGAGACCTCTTCCTTTACCGTTAGACGAGGTCATAAGAACGGACACTTTAGGGTACCGGTCTCCTCGGACCGTCCGATGTTAGGTACCCAAACGTTTTCTCAGTCTGTACTGAATCACTGATTTTGTTGTTTGTTTTTGTTATTAGAGATGAATGATGATTTGTGTCTCATGTTGTTAGAGAGGAATGTTGATTTGTGTGATTTCATGTTGAAGAAGTAAAACTATGTAGAGTAAAATGTCTTTTATAGTCGTACTTAAGATCGAATGTACCGAGAGTCACACTAGACTTACCTAGTATATAAGCACGTATATAGTGACTGGGAGTAAACAGTCCTGTCTGAACCCATCAAGGTGATATAAAGTTTGGAGAAAGGAGTCTAACTTAAAATGAGTAAGGAAAGAATATGTGTACAACAAAATCTCGTTGTAACGGAAGGTCTTTATGATCCTACGGGGTCCGTGTAAGAGAAGGGACAGGGTTTTGGGTACTGAACGATGAGGAGTCCTCCGGGACCCGAAGATATCACTCCTTATCGCATTTCTGAACTTAATAACCGTATCCCCTTTTCTCCGTTTTTTTCCGGTATCAAACATAGTAACGTCTACGATGACCTATTTGTGGACTGAGAGCCTCTTATGTAATGGAAGTCCGTCTAAATGACTAAGTATAAATAGGGATAGTTTACCGGGATAAAATGCTGGTAAAAAAATCTAAGATAGTCACAAGGTCCCTGTCCTTCTTAGGAAATTTGAAATATAATAACTCTTAATTAGGTAAAATGATTAGAGTCAAGGTAATTCTGAGAGGGAAATGCATAGTCAAAGAAAAAAAAAAAAATTCTTTTTGTTCGTCAATATAAATACTTACTAAACCTTATGTGATTTTACTTCTTTTTGACAATACAATGTATATTGATGACTCTGGATCTTTTCGTTTGACTAAATTTGGTCAGACATGAACTTGAGTCAAGTAGTCTAAGACTTAAGGGTAGGATAAAGATTACACACGATAAAGAATTTAACAGGTTAAGTATAGTCTTCCCACTAGGAATGACCGTCTACATATGACTAGAAGTAACTGTACTACAATTGGTGTAGTATAGAGGTTCCTTACAGGACAGAAGTACGGTGATAACGACTCGGACGATCTAAAAGTGGATAAATTATTAGTTACAGCAACAGAACTCACAAATCAATAAAAAGGTTAGATAGATAGACAATCCACACTGGTACATACCTAAGACGGTTACCTTATATTTCTTATACAATACGAAAGAGAGTCAGTCTCAAAAGTTCTTCGTCTATAGTGAGGAAGTGTGTAAAAAAAAAAGGAGCATATGCGACTTATGACTTGTGTCGAGTTTCTTACTATAGGAGAGTTCTGTTTTTATAGGAAAAAAGGAAGTAGTGATGTATCTCCTCTTGGTCAAAGACTGTTTCTACTAGACAAATCCTGACTGTATACTCACTGTGTCATAAACTCTACAATACATTAAAAATTGTATACATAGTAAAGACGTACATGTCTTGTAAGATTATGTTAAAGGATGAAAATTAAGGTATGATGGTCAGATTCTAATAGGAAGGTGGGTGAAATATATTAAAAATAACATATGAAGAAACTTCTAGAGAGAAAAATGAAAAGGAAACAAAAGAACCGAAGATCGAAGTGAAGAGATAGTACACTGTTTGGGGTATAATAGTGTATGTTGTACCCTAAAGGTAGTATATTGGTGTTTTAATAATTAATAGGAATTGTTATTATTTTTGTGATAAGGTAAATTGACGTTGTATACGTTTTTCGTTAGGTCCTCAATCAACATAGGTTTACAAAACATTGACACTAGTGTCAAAGTTGAAAGTGCAGTCTTTTTCTTCTCACGTTTAGACACAGGGTATCTTCTTGAAAGTATACCGTAAATATCTTCACGTACGAGGTAAAGAAGTAGTTGTACTATTAAGTGTCGAAGTCTTTAAAGTCAAGATCTTGTAAATAAGTTCGTATTAAAATGAACGGGGTTGAATTATATTATAGTGTTGATTACACCGGTGTTATAACAGATTTACTTAATTTCGGTTAAATTCGTCAATCAATATATTAAAAGTACAGATTTAGGTGTTCGTTTTAGTATACCTAGTTAACGAAAACTCACGTTTTCAGATCTAAAGAGTATCCACTATATAAAATATAGATGAAAAGGGTTAAAACGTAATGTACCACTGACGTGAGACTCAGTTGTCTTTTTTCGTTGTATCTCTTTCGACATCGTATTTAAGAAACCGTCAGGTAACCAGTCCTGAAACTCAAAGGTGAAGTTCCTCGTACCCAAGATTGGGACCAGTTCTTTGATTCTAGGACGTTCGGTACACCTATTTCTTTTTAGAGATCGCTAGTTTGACGTTGGGAAAACTCATCTTCAACACAATAAGAAGTAGGTACCGTTCAGTATTTTTAGACTATTTAATGTCTATTCAAATAACTAGGAGTGTATTGTTTATGACTCATTTCTGTTTCAATGAAAAGTTTTAAAGAATTTAAATACAACCTAAAGATGGTCTTAAAATCAATTAAATAAGATTCAACGTGACCTGATAATTTGACAATTATTAAATGGTTACGATACGTGGTGAGAAAGAAAGAAAGAGAAAAAAGAACATCGGTGTTAAACAGATCGAGAATATTAAAGTAAATCAGTGTTAAATGACCAAATAAGTTTTCATGTTTTAATTAAACCTTCGAAAAAGGAAGAAACGTAATCAAGAAGTCTTAGACATTTGAGTTTGAGTATATAATTATTAATTCAATATGAAATAAATTTTCTACGTATAAACAAACGGATTTGTTCATCACAATTTACTGGGAAATATAACAGTATTATGTCCCTTTACAAAGAAACTTCTTCATAAAACGAACAATCTATTAAATTGTCTACAATGAATAAGAGATCCTTAAATTACACTCTTCAGTGAGGGGGGTGTTACAAAATGTCAAAAGTAAGAGAAAGATCCAAACTTAAGAAGTCAATATATAAACGAAAATTCATCCGAATAGAGAGAAACCTCGGTCTCAAAGAAGGATGAATTAGAGAGAAACCTCGGTCCCGAGAAAGGAGGAATTTATGAGTTACGGGAAATTTATTAGGCACACGTTACGTCCTCTGGACCCAAGTTAGGGAACAGTCCTTGTAGAGGACCTTCCTTTACCGAGGGGTGAGGTCATAAGAACGGGCCCTTTAGGGTACCTGTCTCCTCCGATGACAGGTACCCCAGTGTTTCTCAGTCTGGTTGACTGATTGTAATATTGTGCAAGTGAAAGTCATACAAATTACTTATGAGGGGTTTAGAGTGGAAAAGAGAAGACTAGATCATTGGAGGTCATAAGACCCATGACCAAGGGTTAAAGGGTGTGTGTAGTATTAAGTTCTTCTAAAAATTTACACAGAGAAAAGAAAGAAAATGTGTACAAACTATGGATTCAGAGGATCGTATAGTGGACGTGGGTACGTAGACGTTTGACCCGAACGTAAATATGAATCGTGAGTTTTAGTGGACAAAGTTCAGACGTGTAAAAACTTGACGACTGATCTTGAATACTTAGAGTACACAATATAAAATAGGGACTGACTGGTATTATATCTTATTACCTTAACTTGTAAACCATTCCCGTGTAAGTAATCTGAAATGATCGATGATCTTAAGAAGTCAAGAATATAAGTATTAAATGTAACACACACCCACCAATGACCCTACGTCTTCCTGGGCTATCCATAGACTTTTCCAATGAAACATTTGGACCCAAATCTTAAGATAATCTAAAAGGTGATACGATCAGGTGTTTTATTTTACATATAAAGGGATTTGGACGTTGTCCAGACATAATCTTAAATTAGGTCAAAAAGTTCTTATAATATTTGTTACATTTAAAGAAAGTACTTCATGTAAAAAAAGGACAATTTTGGAAGAAAAAGGTAGGGTTTATCGATACCTATCTAACTTAACCAAAAATAAAAAGGAATTTGTTTGTCAATGTAACTTTAGACGTCAGGGGAAATTTGTTTTTACGACCGTGATACCGACGTCGAAAAGGATTATGGAAGTCCGTTATTATAATAAAATTGATGTGTACCTCAAGTTGTACGTATATGGACACACGTAAGTATATTATTGGGAACGATAACAGTTGAACCACCATGGGAACAACAGTAAGTCAGTGATTCAACACATGGTGAGAAACGCTGGGGTTACAGACGTCGTGTGGTCCGAAGGGACAAGAAGTACTAGATGACCTCAACCGAGTCTAAGTACAGGTAACTCAGTTACTACGATAGATTGGTAGAGTAGGAAACGGAAGAGGGAAGTAAAAGGAAGTCAGAAAGGGTCGTAGTCCCCGAAAAGTTTACTCAGTTAAGAATCGTAGTTTACACCTCGAAGTCGGAGTTGTAGTCAGGAAGGTTATTTATAAGTTCGAACTAAAGGAAATCATAACTGGTCAAACTAGAGGGATGACAGGTTTCCTGAGAGTTCTCAGCGAGGTCGTGGTATTAAGTTTTCGTACCTAAGAAGTCACGAGTTGAAAGAAATACCAGGTTGAAAATGTAGGTATATACTAATACCTTTTTAGGTTCAAAACTGATGTACCTGGAAACAGACAGGTAAACAGACGTTTCACTACAGAGACGAAAAATTATGTGACAGATCCAAACAGTATCGAAAGTAAGGTTCCTCGTTCGCAGAATTAAAGTACCGACGTCAATGACAGACGTCACTAAAACCTCAGGTTCTTTTATTTCAGACGTTCACGAAGTTGTAAAAGGGGAAAATAAACGGTACTTCACTACGGTACTAGAATCAAAAAACTTTCAACTCAAAGTTCGGATATTAAGTAATTTCATAAAAAAATGAAATATTTATTTATTCGTTCATGAATAAGACTTTTACTGATAATTGATTTTTTATCATTATCATTCAAAACCTCTTAGATGTACGTGTATAAAACGTATATATTATAGATTAAGAGTGTGTTAAGACTTTCAATCCACAATAGTACGTATAAAAGATCAATTTGACTCAGAGTTTCTCAACTTCATAAATTGAGATTACTGTACAGATTACTTACTATCTTTACCCCAACGTTGGGTATAAATAACTGAAGTTTCCAGTAAAGGTGGGGAGTTGTTAAATTGAGAATAAAAGTTTCTCCTTTTGTACATTAGTGTCAATTCAGATATATAATAAAAAGGGGGACAATAATTACATGACGGACTAAGTAAGTCTCGATTTATAGTCGACCATCAAAGATTCAATTGTGTACGACTATATGAGACTTTACAAACCTTTACTCTACGAGACTTTGAATTGTGAATTAGGGACATAGTAAAAGGAGGTTCATGTTCCAATAAGACTGTAAATGATAGGTAAAATGTTCTTTTCTTAAATTTCTCCGTTAAACGTATAAAAGACTAAATGGACTCTCAATCTTCAAGAGATGACAATCAGTAAATCTTTCATCCACATGGATAAACTTTACTGTGAAAAAAGGAAGTATTATAAAAGACCATATGTGAAGGACTGTGAAGTAATTCCCACTTAATGGAAGAGTAATGAGTAAAGTCTCCTATTTTATTTCTCCGTATTATGTCCCGTGTACGTCCACATCTAGACCCCTTCCATTTCTTACAATACGAGATTTCTCTCAGGAAAAACGGTGATCACTCCTTTCAATAAGTTTCAAAAGTAAATTGAATTAACTCTTCGAATTAAACTTTATCTATAGAATAATATATATGTAGTGGTATTACTATTATTGTAGGAGACTTTATTAATCTTTATATATTTATAATATTTTAAAGTGAATAATTTGAGGATTACTAAATTTAAACTTATCAATTGACTACGTTAAATTACTCTGTTCTTATACTCAATTATGATAGAATGATACTAATAGTATTCGAAGAGACGTTAATAGTAGGTGTTTATTGGAGAATATCAAAATTGTCCATATTACATGTTATAGGAATTGGTAACACGATAGAGTATTAAACTTCGAATGTTTGTCATCTGTCATTTTAAGTATAATTTACGATTTCATTTTTTTTTAGGTTAAGAAATATTTTAGTTCTTCTATACGTACTTTTATAATATAAAAATTTATTGAAACTTTTTCTTAAGACAAGATCAGAGACCCTCTTTCTTGTTGTTTTCATTTTCTTGTGATTCTATTATTATACAAGTAGTGAGATTAGTCAATAATTTATTTGATTAAGGATAATTCAATGTCTATTTTCAAATATATTCACTGACTTTATTCCTTTATGTAAAATCTTTTTCTTTATTAACTACTCTCACATCTTTCCTAATCTAATATCTTGATTTTCTTAATCTTCTATAGGACTTATTGGTTTCGTTAACACTGTTTCTTGTTTCGACCTTATAGTGTGAGGGACCTGGACTCAAGTTCGATATGATGTTTCGATTCATCAGTTCTGTCGTATCATGACGGGAATGGGGACGGCTTTTATTTATTTATTTATTTTATTGTGTCTCTAGTTGTCTTGTCTTATTTCTCGAGATTGTATTTGGGTACGTGTATACCAGATAATTAGAAAATGTTTCTTCTGTTCTTATAAGTTAGTCTCTTTTCTCTCGAAAAAGTCATTCATCATAGTTCTTTTGACTTATCGATGTACATTTTCTTAGTTTGATCTGATAAAACACTGTGGTATATGTTTTTATTTGATTTTTACCTAATTTCTAGACTTACATTCTGAACTTTGGCTTTTTGGTTATCTTCTTTTGTGTCCCTCATACGAAAAATCGTAGTTATAATCGTTATCAAAAAAAAAAAAAAAAACTAGGAAAAGAAGTACGTTCCCGTTGTTTTCATTTTTATTTGTTTACCCTGTTATAGTTTGATTTTTCGAAGAAATGTCTTTTGTTTCAGTAGTCGTTTCACTTTTCAGTCAGATTACTTACCCTCTTCTATAAACGTTTACTATATAGGTTTTGTCTCAATTATACGTTATATATACATGTTTCTTGAGTATGTTGAGTTATATTTTTGTGGTCCGTTAGGGTAATTTTTTATTCGTATCCTGAGTTTATCCGTAGTAGTTCAGTCTTCTCAAAATTCCGATAACCGGTGTACCAAGTCACAAATCTACTCCAACACAGTTAACACCTCGTAATAACGTTAATACTACACTAACCATTATATAATGATTAATAGTCGCCTTCGCTCTAAAGTGTCCCTCTTATTTATTAACTCTCCACCTCTTCTCTTTCTTTTGGACGTATTATATTTATAACGATAAAGTTCTTTAGATCATAACTTCTCTTTCTCTTTTTTTTTCTATATCATCGAGGTAAGATTTCCTATTAGTTCTCATCTGAGGAGAACACTCGTCTACAATGATAAACTCCGGCAGGTTGAATATTCATGGTAGTGGGGAGAACAGACCGAACAGGAGAGAGAGGTCCTGTTAACGTTGGACTTTCTTCTCGGGAAATCTAAAGATTCATCCAACGTAAACAAAAAACCCTTACACTTTCAGGGTTTTATTTGGGGACGAACGGATGAGTTCAGGATCGACTTCCTTTTTTGTTTGTTTGTTTGTTTTTTTTGTTTTTGTTTTTTCCTCATCTGTTAGAGACTCTTTCTATTCTCTTTCATACAAACTACCTCCTCCGAGACCTCTTCGACTCTCATTTACCTGAGTTCTCGTTTCCACTTCCTAAATTTCTACCGTCTCCTCATCCACCTACACCCCATGTAAAGAAATGTGTCTATTTACTCCTTATGTGGAAGTCTGTGTCTTCACGTACGTCTTGTGGTCGACTCTCGACTGTCCTCATGGACTGGTTGCCTTTTCTTATATCTGGGTACACTTTGAACCATTCTGTTTCCTTGATCCTCCTTTTTGTCCTCACAATCATCCTGACCTGGATGGGAGTCATCCACCCCCTGACTTCGTCCTCTTACTAGGGGTGTAACCCTGTCAACAGACTCAGTCTCCTCTTTGTAAATTCCGACTCACACTTTGTTGACTAGACACCGTCGGATTTACCTCACTCTTAGTCAGGAGCAGCTTCGGTATGTATGGGACCTGTCCCTACGTTCAAAGAACCTTTCGTGTCACCGAACCTCGACCTCAAATCCCTAACACCTCGTTAGGGTCCCGTTCCCAACGACAAATGACACCTCTCTACCTACCTCACCTACACTCTCTCCTCTAACACCACCCTTTACGGACACCTCCTTTCGTCCCGTCGGCACCTTCGTTCCACTATGACGACTCAGTGTAAATCCCCCACCTCGGTAGTGGTATCGGAGAGAGGGGATGTGCGGTCGTAACCGTCGACTTGCTATCTCTCCGACCGGGTAGTTTGTGGACTACGTGACTTGATGTCGGATCCTTGGGTGGGTCCCACGAGGAAATTCACTGACTACACGACTTGTTGTCTCTTCTTGAGGTCCGTTCCCCCAAGAGATTCACGACTTACTCGTTTCGATGTACTTTCTGACCGGTTTCTCCGGAAGACTAGAGGTCGATGTTTTCCGAACTTTTTTCTGAGACTATCACGGTATTAAGAACGACACCAGGTACAGGGACGTGTGTACCGTGGTGGTACCAGGGGTGTTCGTTTCGTCGTTACGGAATAAGTACGAGGTGAGAGTGACCCCGTCTCGACGTTGTCCATTCTTCAGAACGTAGACACACGCGTCCCAACGAAGTCAGTTCAGGCTGAGAAACGCTGGGACATCCGACACCGGATGGTCCAAAGAGATAGTCCCTCCCCCTAAGAGGTCCGTTCTTATGACCTCGTATAACCGGTTATAACCAACGGTATGTGAAGATCTCGTAATATAAAGAACGACGGGATCGGTGGTTGAGGGGACTCATACACCACCACGGTCTTGGGGACGGTGGGTTCCTCGAAGTAGTGGAGAAGTAGACCGGGAGTGCCTCCGTTTGGGTTCGGTAGGTCCCGTCGGAGTCCTCGTTTGGAGTCACCTGTTGGGTCTACGTCTCCACCTTTATTTCGATGTCAACTTTGGGTCCCCGTCACACCGATTCCTTTTTCTGGGTTTTGGAAGGGTGGTCGACATGTTCGACGTCTAATTTAGGTGTGTTAGTTGATCCGTCTGTGACACGGATACCTTACATATTTCCCTGTGACTCTCGAGAGTGTTTTCTTTTGTGTGATCAAGACTATCGACACCTGGAACCTCCGTTCTTGTGTCTCCCCATCCTGGTCTAATCTTAGACTCGAAGGGGGTAAGATCTAGGTCTCTAGTCGTGGCACAAACTCCTGTAGGATTCCTCCACTCCACCTGACACTGAGGGTCACTCCCTTTCCTGAGACTTTCGTCACGGAGTCCTTTTTGTAAATAGTAAGGATACAAAATTGATCAAGACATCTAAGATAACCTAAGGGGGGGTGGGGGTAAAATGAACAGTTAAAATAACCGAGATACTTTAGCTTAATTTGAAAAAAAAAAAATCAAAAAATAAAAAAATTAAAATTTTAGAAATTAAGAATGTACACAAGGGTTTGTACTTGGGGGTAGGGTGGAGGGAGGGGTATTGTAGAGACACCCAGTAGGGGTACGTGGTCGGGGTTCGTACGACATAGGACGCAGTCTGTATCTGACCGCTAAGTTAAGACTGTACCATCATGTGTCCAATCTTACGGTAAGAGGGTTTAGTAGGGTGGGAGAGGGAGACTCAGGTTTTCAGGCAATATGTGTCGACACAGAAAAAAGGTTAATTTGAAAACTCTAAAAAAAAAGAAAAAAGAGTCAGAGTAAAAAGTAACAAGAATATTCAGAGACGGAGACACAACCCAAAAACGTGAAGACACCCCAAAAGGATAAAAGAAAAAGAAAGATAACAAATTTAAAATTAAAAACTATAAAATCTGATAAAAATAAAAAAGACGTAAATAAGGAAACAAACGAAAAGGATGACAAGAAAAGGGGAACGTCAATTAGAAATTACTTATATTTAGAAATAGATGAAAATAAACTGGAATGTATAGATAAGAAGGAAAGAAAAGAAAGAAAGTGAAGAAGAGTTGTATAAACAATCAAAATAAAAGTAAAAAAATAATGTCAACCGTGGAACGAAACGAAAAACAAAAGGTCAAACACGAAATCAATCAAAACAGAATTGACCATCTATGTCAAAAACCAAAGGAAACAAATGACCCAATTAGATAACATGAAATAAACACAACCTGAGGAAACTAAAACGAATACCCACATATACTTGTACACATATAAGTTAGTGTGAAAATTAAAAACAATTTTTGGAGACGGAGATACCTCCCGAAAACGTCAAGACACAAAAGGAAAAAAAGAGGAGAGAAAAAATATTAAAATTCAAAAAGAAAAATTTGGACGATATAAAAAAGATGTAAATAAGGAAACAAACGGAAAGGATGACAAGAAAAACGGAACGTCAATTAGAAATGACAGATATTTAGAAGAAGTAGATGGAGATAAATTGAAACGTATAGATAAGAAAGAAAAGAAAGAAAGTGAAGGAGAGTTTTATAAACAATCAAAAAAAAAAAGGTAACGAAATAAGGGGTGAACCGTGGAACAAAATTAAAACGAAAGGTCAAACACGAAATCAATCAAAATAAGAATTGACCATTTATATTAAAAACTAACGGAAACAAGTGACCCAGTTAGATAACATGAAATAAAATCAACCTGACAAGACTGAAACGAACACCCATACATACATATACACATATAAGTTAATAAAATTAATAATAAACGGACTAAAACATTGACGGTGAACAGACCCCAAGGAGAAACCAAAGAACAAAACCCATAAACAAAATTCGAGTGAATTATGGTATTGTTTGGTGAACACCATTGAAGTAAGTACTGGTCTGTAGTTCGGGACTCGGAAACCTCACCCTCGTGACTAAGGTTCTGAATCTGTTAGTCTCTTCATTGGAATGTCTCATTATTTAACACTCTTGAATGTGTTTCCTTTGGTAAACTTATATTCTAGGTCGTAGTGGGTTAGTAGTAATCGTGGGATACGTGCTACGGAGTGGATTTGTTGTTTTTTATTTTTATGTTTGTGTCAGTAGACGTCTTTCCTAATGGTGTAGTAAGTTAGAACGGATTGTCTATTTTTGTTTGTTTGTTTGTTTGTTTGTTTTTTGAGTCGTGTTTAGAGTGGGATATACTTCGAATATGTTTGGTGACCTGGTTGAAATCCTCCTGTCTTTGGTTTTCCTTCTTTCTTAAGTTGGAACTTCTGACCCTTTTCCTCTGGAGTTTCTGTTATTGAATTTTCTTTTATTACTTTTCCGTCTCTTTATGATGTGTATTTTCTTGTTTAATATTTGTGTCTTCTAGTTTATTTACTTCTCCTTTATCCGTTTGAAAGACTTTTTCTTAAGTTTTATTACTATCGTTTCTATTACTTTTTGAAACTTTTTTTTTTTTTCCTTCTTTTACGGTCTAGTTAATTGTTTCTGGATCTTCTTAATTTCCTATTTGTATCTGTCTGTTGTGTTAATGACTTTAATTTTTATGAGACCTTCCTTAGTTATCGTCTTATGAACTTCGTCTTCTTGCTTAGACACTCGACCTTCTATTTTACCACCTTTATTAAAGACTTCACGTCTTATTTCATTTTTCTTACTTTTCTTGACTCCTATCAGAGTCTCTGGAGACCCTGTTGTAGTTTGTGTGGTTGTAAGCTTAATATCCCCAGGGTCTTCTGGTCTTTTTCTTTCCCATACTCTGTAAAAACTTCTCTAATATCAACTTTTAAAGGGGTTGTACCTTTTCATTTATCAATCAGTTCAGGTTCTCCGTGTCTCAGGGTGTGTCCATTCGAGTTCCTCTTTGTGAGGTTCTGTGTATGATTAGTCTGATTGTTTCTGATTGGTGTTTCTTTCTTATAATTTTCGTCGTTCACTTTTCGTTGTTCATTGTGTGTTCCCTTTGTGGTATATGAATTGTCGATTAGAAAGTCGTCTTTGAGACATCCGGTATTCCCTTACCGTTCTAAATTTCATAACTTTCCCTTTTTAGATATTGGTTCTAATGGATCGTTTCTAGGGTAAGTTTTAACTACCTCTTTATTTTTCGAAAGGTCTGTACGTTTTCAATTCTCTTAAGTCATGGTGGTTTGGTCGAAATGTTGTTTATAATTTCACTCAATATGTCAGTTCTTTATGTTGTCTTCTTATTTCTAGACGTTTTAGTTGGGGTTTGTTAGTTCTTTTCACGTTATCTTGTATATGTAGTTATCAATGAAATTTACATTTATTTAATTTACGAGGTTGTCTTTGTGTCTCTACCGACTTACGTATGTTTGTGTTCTGGGTTTATATACGACAAATATTCTTTGGGTGAAGTCTGGATTTTTATGTATGTCTGACTTTCCCTCTCCTACCTTTTTATATAAGGTACGTCTACACTTTGTTTTCTTTCGACCTCATCGTTAGAAGTATAGTCTGTTTTATCTGGAATTATATATCTTCTAATGTGTTCTATTCCTTCCTGTGATAGATTAATAGTTCCCTAGGTAGGTTCTCCTTTTTTTTTTTTTTTGACATTTATAGATACGTGGGTCGTATCCTCGTGGAGTTATATATTCCGTTTGTGATTGTCTGTATTTTCCTCTTTAACTGTCATTGTGTTATTATCTTCCTCTGCAATTATGGGATAAGTCTGGTTACCTGTCCAGTAGTTTTGTCTTTTAATTATTCCTTTGTACAGAATTCACTATTTAATCTACTCTACCTAGAGTAACTAGAGAAGTTCTGTAAGGTACGTTTACGTCTTCTTATGTGGAAGAAGAGTTCACGTGTACCTTGTAAGAGGTCTTATCTGGTGTAGAACCCAGTGTTCAGTTTGGAATCATTTAAATTCTTTTAACTTTAGTATAGTTCGTAGAAGAGACTGGTATTACGATACTATACTCTATAGTTAATGTCCTTTTTTTCTTTTTTGACATTTTTTTTGTGTGTGTACCTCTAATTCTTTGTACAAAGATTTATTGTTTGTTTAATGACTTCTGTAGTTTTCTCTTTAGTTTTTTTAAGATCTTTGTTTACTGTCACTTTTGTACTCTTGAGTTTTGGATACACTACGTCGTTTTCGTCAAGATTTACCCTTCAAATATTTTTACGTTAGAATGGAGTTCTTTGTTTATTATGTATCTTATCTTTTGGATTGACATATGGATTTTGTTGACCTTTTTCTTTTGGTTCTTTTGGGGTTTTAATCATTCTCCTTCCTTTAGTATTTCTAGGTTCGTCTTTATTTACTTTTTCTTTACTTTCTTTGTTATCATTGTTAATTATTTTGATTTTTGACCAAGAAACTTTTCTATTTTTAACTGTTTGGAAATTGGTCTGAGTAGTGCGTTTTTCTCTCCTCAGTTTAGTTGTTTTGATCTTTACTTTTTCCTTTCCAATGTCGTCTGTTACGTCTTTATGTTTCCTAATATTCTCTGATAATACTTGTTACTGTACCGTTATTTACCTATTGTACTTTCTTTACCTGTCTAGGAATCTTTTCAAGTTAGAAGGTTCTGACTTGGTCCTTCTTTATCTTTAATACTTGTTGGGTTAGTGTTCATGACTTTAACTTCGACACTAGTTTTTAGAGGGTTTTTTGTTTTCAGGTCCTGGTCTACCGAAGTGCCATCTTAAGATAGTTCGTAAATCTCTTCTCGATTACGGATAGGAAAATTTTAAGAAACTTTTTAACGTCTCCTTCGTTATAAAAGTTTGAGTAAGATACTTCGATGGTAGTAGGATTACGGTTTCGGTCTGTTTCTGTTGGGGTATTATCTTTTTATGTCCGGTTATAGTGACTCATTGTGTCTAGGTTTTTAGAAGTTTTTTAAAAACCGTTTGTATTAAGTCGTTGTGTAGTTTTTAAGTATGTGGTGCTAGTTTAACACAAATAAGGTCACTACGTTCCTAAGAAGTTATATACGTTTAGTTAGTTGTACTATATGGTATATTGTTTACTTTCTATTTTTGATATACTATTAGAGTTATCTACGTCTTTTTCGGAAACTGTTATACATCGTGGGTAAATACTACTTTTGAGAAGTTTTTTACCTGTATCTTCCTTGGATGGAGTTGTATCATTTCCGGGATATACTATTCGGATGTCGTTTGGAATAAGATAACTTTCGTAAGGACGATGTAGTCCTTGTTCTGTTCCCACGAGTGAAAGTGGTGATAATAAGTTGTATCTAGACCTTCAGGATCGGTGTCGTTAGTCTCTTCTTTTTTTATTTATTTTCCTTAGACATAGTCTTTTCTTGTTCATTTCGAGAGTGACATCTGGTGTACTATACCATGTATCTTTTGGGATTTCTATCATAGTTTTTTAATGATCTCGATTATTCTCTTAAATCGTTTCAACGTCCTATGTTGTAGTTATGTCTCTTTAGTAAACGTAAAGATATATGATTGTTACTTTTTAGTCTTTCTCTTTAATTTATCAGTTAGGGTAAGTGGTAACGTTGTTATTCTTAATTTATAGATCCTTATTTGAATGGATTCCTCTACTTTCTTGACATGTGTCTTTTAACATTCGGTGACTACTTTCTTTAGTCTCTGTTGTATTTGTCTACCTCTCTATCAGGTACAAGGAACTATCCTTCTTAGTTATAACACTTTTACTGATATAATGGTTTACGTTAGATGTCTAAGTATGTTAAGGATAGTTTAATGGTTACCGTAAAAGTGTCTTGATCTTGTTTTTTAAAGTGTTAAGTAAACCTTTGTGTTTTCTAGGACTTATCGGTTTCGTAAGAACTCTTTCTTCTTACCTCGACCTCCTTAGTGGTAGGGCTGAAGTCTAATATGACGTTTCGATGTTAGTAGTTTTGTCATACCATGTTTTGGTCATGACCGTGTTTTTGTCTTGATATCTGATTTCCTTTTTCTATTTTTTTTAGGGTCTTTATTTCGGTACGTAGGTACCCATGGAATGAAAATTGTCTCCGTTCTTATATATTAGCCCGTTTCTGTCGGAGAAGTTATTTACCACGTTCCTTTCGATCTGTCGATATATATTTTCTTATTTTAATCTTATGAAGGATTATGGTATGTGTTTCTATTTACCTTTTACCTAATTTCTGGATTTACATTCTGATCATTGGTATTTTGAGAATCTCCTTTTGTATTCGTCTTGTGAGCTACTGTATTTAGTTTCGTTCTAGGAGATACTGGGTGGAGGATCTCATTACCTTTATTTTTGTTTTCGTTCGTTCACCCTGGACTATTTTGGATTTTCGAAAACGTGTCGTTTCCTTTGATACTCGTTCCACTTTTCTGTTAGGAGGCTTACCCTCTTTTGTTACCGTTTACTTTGTTGACTCTTTCCTAATCCAAGGTTTTATACGTTCGTCGAGTACGTTGAGTCACGGTCTTTTTGTTTGTTGGGTTAGTTTTACTTCCTTTTGTGGATCTGTAAAGAGGTTTCTTCTGTATGTCTATCGATTGTTTGTGTACTTTTCTACGAGTTGTAACGAGTGATAAGTCAAGTCAAGTCAAGTCAGTGAGTCAGCACAGGCTAAGGAACACTGAGGTACTTAACGTCGTGCGGTCCGGAGGGACAGGTAGTAATAGAGGGCCTCAAGTGGGTTTAAGGGCAGGTAGTTCAGCCACTACACTAGGTCGGTAGAGTAGGAGACAACAGGGGAAAAGGCGGACGAGGGTTAGGGAGGGTCGTAGTCTCTGAAAAGGTTACTCAGTTGAGAAGTGTACTCCCCCGGTTTCATGACCTCAAAGTCGAAATCGTAGTAAGGAAGGTCTCTTTAGGGTCCCGACTAGAAATCTCACCTGACCAACCTATAGGAACGTCAGGTTCCCTGAGAGTTCTCAGAAGAGGGTGTGGTGTCAAGTTTTCGTAGTTAAGTGTGCCTCTACTAGGTCTCTCTACTATACCCCACCCTCTACCCTCCCCCCAAGTCCTAACCCTTGAGTACATATGGACACCGACTAAGTACAGTTACATACTGTTTTGGTTATGTCATAACATTTCGTTTTATCTCATTTTATTAAAAAAAAATTTCGTAGTCAAGAAGTAGTGAGTCGAAAGAAGTGTTAGATTGAGAGTGTAGGTATGTACTGGTGACCTTTTTGGTATCGGAACTGATCCACCTGGAAACAACCGTTTCATTACAGAGACGAAAAATTATACGATAGATCTAACCAGTATTGAAAAGAAGGTTCCTCATTCGCAGAAAATTAAAGTACCGACGTCAGTGGTAGACGTCACTAAGACCTCGGGGGGTTTTATTTCAGACTGTGACAAAGGGGACAAAGGGATAGATAAAGGGTACTTAACTACCCTGGTCTACAGTACTAGAAACAAAAGACTTACAACTCGAAATTCGGTTGAAAAAGTGAGAGGAGAAAGTTAGAGTAGTACTCCGAAAAATCAAGGAGACGTAAAAGACGGTATTCCCACCACCGGTAGACGTATAGACTCCAATAACTATAAAGAGGGTCGTTAGAGCTAAGGTCGAACACGAAGAAGGTCAGGTCGCAAAGAGTACTACATGAGACGTATATTCAATTTATTCGTCCCACTGTTATATGTCGGAACTGTATGAGGAAAAGGATAAATCTCGGTCAGACAACAAGGTACAGGTCAAGATTGACAACGAAAGACTGGACGTATGTCTAAAGAGTTTTCCGTCCAGTCCACCAGACCATAAGGGTAGGGAGAGTCTTAAAAGGTGTCAAATGACACTAGGTGTGTCAGTTTCCGAAACCGTATCAGTTATTTTGTCAAATCTGTTTACGTTTAGTGTTGATGCTACTCTATAGTGGAGTGTGGTCAATGTTACTGGTAGTAGTTTTTCAGAGACTTGTTATTTACGTTCCCTCCCACACCTCTTTTCCCTTGAGAGGACGTCACAACCACCTTTATATTTAACTAAGTCGGTGATACCTTCTATCATAACTCTAAGGAAATTTTTGATCCTTATGTTGACGGTATACCAGGTCGTTACAGCGAGAATCCGTATATGGGACTCCTTTGGCTTTAACTTTTTCTGTGTACATATGGTAACAAGTAACGTCACGATGAATGTTTTCGATCTTGTATCTTCGTTGGATCTAATAGTCTACTTCTTCAACACCATGTATGTGTGTTACCTTATAATGAGTCGGTATTTTTCCTTACGGAAACTCAGTCAAGATTCCTCCACCTACTTGGATATTGGATAATATATCTCACTTCATTCAGTCTTTCTCTTTCTATTTATAACATAAGATTACGTACCACCGAGTCTCCAATTTCGTAGACGGACGTTACGTCCTCTGGACCCAAACTAGGAACCCAACCCTGTAGGGGACCTCTTCCTTTGTCGTTGGGTGAGGTCATAAGAACGGACCTCTTAGGGTACCTACCTCCTCGGACCACCCGATGTCAGGTACCCCAGCGTTTCTCAGCCTGTGTTGACTCGCTGAAGTGTGTGTGTATGTGTGTTACGTATATATGTCTTAGATCTTTTTACCATGACTTTTTATAAGTGTCCCGTCGTTACCTCTTTATCTGAATACCTGTACCCCTCTCCCCTTCTCTCCTACTCTACATGCCTTTCTCATTGTACCTTTATTGGTACACATTTTATCTACTGACTAACCTTAAACGATATACCGAGTCCAAACTGTCTTATGTTGTTTTTAAACATTTCGTTAATAGGTAGTTAACTTTTTTTTTTACTCGTTTCCACCGACGTCTGAGATAGGGACAATATCTTTCACTATCAACACTGTCCTTGTAAAAGTTGTGTAGAGACCTATCAGTAGTCATTCCACCCACTTCGTCTATTTTCACCAGTTTGAACGAAATTCTATACTGATTAACTCGTTTACATTGAGAACAGACACATCGACCCACTTTTCCTCTATTAAAGAACCTTATACCATCTAGACCATCTTCCTATACTCGATCTCTGGTACAGACGGTGGAGACTTTCTCGACTATAGAGAAAGTAACAATAGAAGGAATTATTCTTTACACATAAATATGAATAAGATTCTTTATAAAATGGGTAAATTGTTAAAATTAATAAATAAACCGACACGACCCAGAAACAACGAAACGTCCAAAAGAGATCAACGTCTCCACCCCTTCCCCGATGAGAGATCAACACCGTACATCGCCAAAGTAACACCACCGAAGAAAACGACCCCTCGTTTTACCCGAGATTCCACACACCCGAAGTTATCGACACCGTGATCAAGACCGAGGACCAGAGAGTTCGAGTTTGAGTCATTAACACCGTGTGCTCGAATCAACGAGAGACCGTACTCCCTAGTACAGAGGACGTGACCGTCCGTCTAAGAAATGGTGACTCGGTGGTCATTTCATGATAAAATGGATAAAATTAAAAAACCTATAACACTATTTTAAACACATAAAATATTTATAACCTTGTTAAATCAAACATTTGTCATCCTAAGAAATCTGGTCATACATGTCTTGTCTTCTACTTAATAAGTAGTCTCTTTCAAAGATATTTAGTAATAAATTTCTTTTTGTAAAGTAATTTATCGAGTAATAATAAAAAAAATTCATTCAAGACATTTTTTTACCAGTAAAAATATCTCTATAGATGTATATTATGTAAAATAAAGAAAGTAAAGACGAAAGATTATACAACTTAAGTGTTACATATAAAGAGTCTCCATGAATACGGTAAATAAATTTTTTAATTCCTTAAAACTACATCAAAAGTTGTCATAACTTCTACTTTTTAATTCGGTAAACATTTCTTAAACTATATAGAGATGTCATATCCAGTTTAAGATTAGTTCTAAAAATAACCTTGTACGAGATGATCCATGAACTTAAATATCATTTATATTTTTAAAATTGTCTTTTGATTTACTTTTAAATCGTGTAAAAAATGGATAACCCAGGAGTGATGTCTATTACATTAGTTATTAAATTAAAGTATCCAAAAGTATCAACTATTGTCCCCGACTAAAAAAAAAATTAGTTTAAACTTGGGAATAAAATAACGACAACAACAAAAGACAGTTTGGAGTTGTACTTAGTCGGTAGCCATATGTCGATAGGGTAGGAAAAACTTGGAGGGAGACAAGACGGAGGGGTAGGGTCGGGAGATCCGACTATGTCTCGGGAACAAACTCAAAGGACTCGGTACGTCGTTTAAGGGTAACCGATAGATAAAATGTATACCATTACATTCAAAGGTATAATGAGAATGGTATGCAAAGTGGGAGAGGAAGGGAGAGGGGTACAGGTATTCAGACAAGAGATACAGAAAAGGAATAAAAAAAATTCAGTAACGATATTCCGTTTAAAACAAATATTCGATATAATTAATAATATCATGGTAACTTAATTTCTCCAAATGTGAGTTCTTTTACATTTTTATACAATTATATACAGCAACAAGTCAGTGATTCAGAACAGACTGAGAAATCATATAGATGAATCAACATTTCTTACCATAAAATTCAATGATAAATTGTTATATCTTTTCTTCACCTTCTATACTGTACTAAAAAAAAAAGAAAACCATCTCTTTCTTAAGTGTCTCACTAGGTTTAACTCTACCCTAGTCATTTCTAATCCTAAACTAATTTACCTTTAAGTCTCAACTTTTTTCTTCTATTCCTTGTTCTATTTAACACATTCGTGTCTTCGTCCTTCTTACATTCCACTGGACAGTGTACATACACACAATAAGTGTCTATTATAAACTCCCACCACGAATCGATACGTTTTATAAACTGACTATTCTTAGATATTATGATAGTGAAAGAAGAATGAAGGGTAAACCAAATGGGAACCCGAGTCGACCATTTAGAAGGACGTTACGCCCTCTGGACCCAAACTAGAGACCCAACCCTTCTAAGGGACCTCTTCCCTTGACCGATGGGTGAGGTCATAAGACCGCACTTCTTAAGGTACCTGACACATCAACGTCTCAAGTCTATACCGACTCACTGAAAGTCAAAGTAAAGTGAAAGATAACCGGTGGAGATTTACTTTAGGAAGGTTTATGTGTAATTGACAAAAGTCATTTTGTTCTGAGTATTCTCATGAAAGGTATCTCTTGGTCCGACGAACTTCTCCGTCATGAGGTTGTTCATTAAAGGAAATATTCGTCCTGTTTACACGTTTTTAGATGATGACCTTTTAGGTATCGAAACTGATATACCTGGAAATAAACGTTCCAATACAGAACCGAAAAATTATGCGATATTCAAACAATATCGAAAAGAAGGTTCCTCGTTCGTAGAAAATTAAAGTACCGACGTCAGTAACAGACGTCACTAAAACCTCGGGTTCTTTTATTTCAGAAGGTGACAAAGGTGAAAAAGGGGTAGATAAACGGTACTTCATTGTCCTATTCACGGTACTAGAATCACAAAAATTACGACTCAAAATTCGGTCAAAAAAGTGAGAAGAGAAAGTTGAAGTAGTTGTCCGAGAAATCAAGGATAAACGAAAAACGGTAATCCCACCATAGTAGACGTATTGACTCCAACAATAATAAAGAAACTCGTTTTAACTAAGTTCGAACACTAAGTAGACCGGGTCGTAAAACGTACTATATGTGACGTGTATTCAATTTATTCGTCCAACTGTTATATATCAGAACAATATAAGGAAAGGGTTAAAACTTGGTCAGATAACAAGGTACAAACCAAGATTGACAACGAAAAACTGAATGTATGTCAAAGAGTCCACCAGACCATGAGGGTAGAGTATTTCTTAAGAGGTGTCAAACACCACTAGGTGTTTCAGTTTCCGAAATCGTATTAGTCATTTCGTCTTTATCTATAAAAAGAACTTAAGTAAACGAAAAAGATACTAGGTTAACAACAACCGTTAAACTAGGGACCAAGGAGACGGAAAAGATTTAGGTCGAACATGTAGAACTTCAATAGTCGAGTATTAATCGTAATATTTATAATCAAAATTTTTATAGACTTACACCTGTAAAACATATATACATACGTAACTAATAGATAGATGGATGGATAGGTAGACGACAGTCTTTTTCTCTCTAACCTTAGCCATTTCAATCACGATGAGAGAGGGAGGTGAGAACAAAAAATGTACTCTAGAACCAATTGATTAGTTTGACCTAAACTTCGTATGTGAAAATGGAGACTCTCCTTATTAATTTCGAATATTGGTCAAGAATTTTCCTAGAAGGTTGTTCCAATTTGTAATCAAAGTCATAATGATTTCCAGATTGTTAGTCAATACAATAAATCTTCTTTTATACGGTAAAACAAAGATTTATGAATTGATTTTACTACTGATCCTTTATAGATAAGAGCATTTTGTTTTATAGATATTGTCTTAAGTCATAGGAGTCCACTGGTAGCCAAATTCTCACAAAACACGTCAATTATTAAAGTTACCATTTTAAGAGAAGGTAGACTGGTTTAAGAATCACAAAAATAAATAGATAAGAGTATACTCCCTTTAACTAAGTCGTTTTAATAAATATTTACAATTTACTTAATAAAAGGACTTAATAATTATTATTTTGTAGTCTTATTTGTAGTAAAAACAAAGAATTGGTTTTGATTTTCACCCACCCCCCTTATTTCTCCATTTGAAAGAAAGACTACCGTTTTAACAAGGTTTAAGACAGTCTACAATAGAAACATTAACGATAAAGCTCGACTTTGTATTTCCTGTCTTAAAAGGTCGATAAATGTCTTTAAGTCGACGAGACCAATGTGATAAACCTTAGTCAAAATTTTCTCCATTAAAGGTAGTCCAAACCAAGAATGATATTCCAGAGGGAGATAAGAGTTTAGTCTAACTGAGAGGGGAATATTTCGTTTCGAAAATTGGACAGTCTAGAGTAGGACCTCGGTTTCTAGTTGGTGATGGTTATTTTCTCCTAAGTGTCCTCATGAAGGGGTATCTCTAGGTCCGTCGAAGTTCTTATCATGAAGTTTGTTCATTAAATGAAAATATTTGTCATATTTATTTTTCCTTTATCCTTCTTCAGGTGTCTGAATGTCGTAAAGTGAAAAAATATCGTGAGACCCATAAAATAAAATAAAATACGTCCTCCAACCGTTCGACAATCTCAACGAATTGATACCCTCCAGAGGTTCGACAAGTCCACATTAAGTCTATTCTTCAGTTCACAATGAGGGGTAACCTTCGAAATTCTGTATCGGAATTCCACCATGAAACGATAGACTCATTAATATTTAACCATCGACAAATACCCTGTAGATGAAAGTTTTCTAATCTTATGATTACTAAAGAATTAGTTATAGTATTCAATTATAATTGGTTTTTGAAACACATACATGAACGTAGTCTTGAAGGGTACACTTAAAGTTGTTAATTGACTTACTGAAGTTACTCGGGAATTATACGATTGACAATACATATAGAAGTTTACCCTATCATGTATCAAAGAGGATTTAAGTGATTCCTCTTTGTATAAAAATATCTCGTAGAGAGTTCTGAATGTTATTACATTATACTGAAACTCCTCGTGACTGGAGATAATATAATAATTTCTTAAGTACGTTGTGTTTAAGGAAGTTCAATTTTACTTCTTTCTCCGTTTCTTTTTAGATGAGTGAATGGGGTAGAGACTGTATGACAACTATCGTCTCCAGGATAATATTAATCCTAGGTTCAAATTGTAAGAAGAGTATTATAAAACGGAAATCGTTCTAAAATGTCGAGGATCACTATGAGAGACGTCATCTTCTATATTGATTTTAAAGATTAGAAATGGTCTACGGGGTTTGTTTTTACTAATAACTAAAACATAGAAAAGTAAAATGAAACTCAGAGTACAATATATTTTGACATACCGATTAATACGACAATATAATCATGTCGGGGTTACATCATTTCCAAATTTGTGTTTGACTTTTGAAGTCGTTTTATTTGATAAAGGTTTTTGTACATAAATATGGGTCCATTATCTCTAAAGGTTATTTAATTGACTCGAAACGTCATAATGAGACTTATTAGTTCTAAAAACAGTTATGTATTTGTAGAAAATTTTAACATAATTTAAAGTCAAATTGAACAAAAATATAAGTCGTGTTTAAAGAATTTATATACGATGACCTATTACACTATCTTGGACAGGTGTCTCTCGAAAGTATCCTAACTTAGGTTAACTGGAAAGACGATAAAAGATCGTTAGGTTATATTTTGATCTTAAAAGTTACATAGGAGATCTAATTAAATGATTATAGTTTAACATAGAGTTTTGTTAAATTAAGAAAAATTAGAGATCATTAACGTAAAGGAAGATACTCCTGAAGATGATCTTCATAGTTCGGTTTTGTCTTAAAACGTGAAAGTTATACGTTAATTTACTCTTAATTTTTCAATGTATCAATCTGACCTTTAGTTGAACAGTGTACTTTATTTATCGATTAACCAAACGAATTCACTTAATTGTATGTAACATAATCGTATATTCTATGTGTAGATATTTTATGATCTTTTATATTTCTTCTCTAACCATTTGAATTCTTTTTAATCACCATATATACCGGATTCCAGGTAGATCAGTTCCGATACCAAAAAGGTCATCAGTACATACCTACACTCTCAACCTGACACTTCTTTCGACTCGTGACTTCTTAGCTACGAAAACTTTAATCTCTATGGTTCCCTTATAAAGTACGTTTCTACCCGAGCTATTTCCTGTCTTTACCATACCTGGATTGTCTTCGTCTTCTATAATTTTTCTCTATCGTTCTTATGTGACTTCTTGACATGTTTTGTCTAGAAGTGCTGGGTCTATTAGTGCTACTACACTAGTGAGGAAATCTCGGTCTGTAGGACCTTACATTTCAGTTTACCCGGAATCTTTCGTAGTGATACTTGTTTCGATCACCTCCACTACCTTAAGGTCAACTCGATAAAGTTTAGGACTTTCTACTACGACACTTTCACGACGTGAGTTATACGGTCGTGTAAACCTTTTGAGTCGTCACCGGTGTCCTGACCTTTTCAGTCGAAAGTAAAGTTAGGGTTTCTTTCCGTTACGGTTTATTACGAGTTTGATGATGTGTTACCGTGAGTAGAGTGTGCGATTACTTCATTACGAGTTTTAAGAGGTTCGGTCTGAAGTCGTTATGCACTTGGTACTTAAGAACTACAAGTTCGACCAAAAACTTTTCCGTCTCCTTGGTCTCTAGTTTAACGGTTGTAGGTGACCTAGTCCCTTTTTCGTTCTATCAAGGTCTTGTTGTAGATAAAGACGAAATAACTGATACGGTTTCGGAAACTGACACACCTAGTGTTATTTGACACCTTTTAAGACTCTCTCTACCCTTATGGTCTGGTGGACTGGCCGGAGAACTCTTTAGACATACGTCCGGTCCTTCGTTGTCAATCTTGACTTGTACCTTGTTGTCGGACCAAGGTTTATCCTTTTCCTCATGTAGTTCCGACATATAACAGTGGGACGAATAAATTGAATATCCGTCTCATGTAGTACTCTTTACGACCTGACCTTCTTCGTGTTCGACCTTAGTTCTAACGATCCTTTTTATAGTTATTGGAGTCTATACGTCTACTGTGGACGGAATACCGTCTTTCACTTCTCCTTGATTTTTCGGAGAACTACTTTCACTTTCTCCTCTCACTTTTTCAACCGAATTTCGAGTTGTAAGTCTTTTACTTCTAGTACCGTAGGTCAGGGTAGTGAAGTACCCTTTATCTACCCCTTTGTCACCTTTGTCACAGTCTAAAATAAAACCTCCCGAGGTTTTAGTGATGTCTACCACTGACGTCGGCACTTTAATTTTCTGTGAATGAGGAACCTTCTTTTCAATACTGGTTGGATTTATCATATAAGTTTTCATCCCTGTAATGAAACGTCTGATTCCAGACAGATCAGTTCCGATACCAAAAGGGTCATCAGTGCATACCTACACTCTCAACCTGACACTTCTTTCGACTCGTGACTTCTTAACTACGAAAACTTGACACCACAACCTCTTCTGAGAACTCTCAGGGAACCTGACGTTCCTCTAGATTGGTCAGGTAAGACTTCCTCTAGTCGGGACCCTAAAGAAACCTTCCTTACTACGATTTCGACCTTGAGGTCATGAAACCGGTGGAGTACGCTTCTCAACTGAGTAACCTTTTCTGAAACTACGACCCTCCCTAACCCCCGTCCTCCTCTTACCCTACTGTCTCTTACTCTACCGACCTACCGTAGTGACTGAGTTACCTACACTTAGACTCACTTGAGGCCCTCAACCACTACCTGTCCCTCAGGACCGCACGACGCTAAGTACCCCACCGTTTCTCAGTCTGTGTTGACTCGCTGACTTGACTTGACTTGACTACCGGATCTATCGTCTGAAGTCAAAACTTGTGGTCCAGTATAAATTTGACTGAAATTGTTTGAAGGAACTCTTTACTAAATTTAATCAAGAAATACTGGATTGTGTACTAATTTAAAACAGTATTAAACTATTTGGAAATTAAAGGAGACGTCTTTGTAATTGGCTTTTATAGTGACGTGGACCTATCAATAAGAAAACAATTTCAGTTCTTTTCTCGAATATCGTAAATTTCGAAAGTTGAGTATTGTCGTTTAAACATAACTGTATGGATATTAAAAAACCACTTAGATCTTTGTCTTATGTCAAAGAAGTAGAAATTATTTATTAATTAAAAACGAACAAAGTTTTACTATCCCTCAATATAAAATGTTTCTTTGACTACGGTCCACGATTTTTGTCCACACTACGTTACCAAAATTACGTTGGACTCCCTATTGATCTCCGTTTTACAAGCAAGAGTTGTTCTAATCAACATTTGACGTTTAAAGAAATAAAATAAATTTTTATATTTAAGGTTTCAATTCCATAGAAATCATACAATTTCCATTTATTTTATTATATATTCTAAATTATTGAATGATATAAATGTATATATAATAGGTGATATATATATAACAATATACAGTCGTACTATATGAACTTCACTATGTAATCACTTTCTCCTCTCACTTTTTCAACCGAATTTCGAGTTGTGAGTCTTTTACTTCTAGTACCGTAGACCAGGGTAGTGAAGTACCCTTTATCTACCCCTTTGTCACCTTTGTCACAGTCTGAAATAAAACCCCCCGAGGTTTTAGTGACGTCTACCACTAACGTCGGTACTTTAATTTTCTGCGAATGAGGAACCTTCTTTTCAATACTGGTTGGATCTATCGTATAATTTTTCGTCTCTGTAATGAAACGGCTGATTCCAGACAGATCAGTTCCGATACCAAAAGGGACTCCAGTACATACCTACACTCTCAACCTGACACTTCTTCCGACTCGCGGCTTCTTAACTACGAAAACTTGACACCACAACCTCTTTTGAGAACTCTCAGGGAACCTGCCGTTCCTCTCGGTTGGTCAGGTAAGACTTCCTCTAGTTGGGACCCGAAAGAAACCTTCCCTACTACGATTTCGACTTCGAGGTCATGAAACCGGTGGAGTACGCTTCTCAACTGAGTAACCTTTTCTGGGACTACGACCCTCCCTAACCCCCGTCCTCCTCTTCCCCTGCCGGTTCCTACTCTACCGACCTACCGTAGTGTCTGAGCTACCTGCACTCAGACTCACTTGAGGCCCTCTACCACTACCTGTCCCTATGGACCACACGACGCTAAGTACCCCAGCGTTTCTCAGCCTGTGCTGACTCGCTGAGTTGACTTTAATTGACGTGACTTGACTGATGTAATATGAAATCACAAGTCTTACGTAAAACAGAAATACTTCTACTTTAATGTACAGATTTAAGACAGTCATTCTAATTTTAGAACTTACCGTAGTGATTCAGTTACCCGTACAAACTCGTCTCAGACCCTCTGTCACTTTCTGTCCCTTCGGACCGCACGACGTCAGGTACCTCAGTGTTTCTCAGTCTGTGTTGAATCACTGTGTTGTTGTTGTTTTAATTTTAGGTCCAATTTGACAAAATGCGAAACAGACCAGTTGTCTTTATTCGTTAGACGTATTAAAACCACTCTTAGAAAAGAACTAAAGGTTCTTTATTCAATGAGTCTATTAAAATGTAAAATGTTGGACTGTCAATCACTTCTGTGTTTAAAAATGTCTGTAAAAATTTCGACCAAATTTTAATCAAGACTAAAAATTTTTTATATATATTGTATAAGATGGTGGCACTCTGACACTATTCTCGATATTATTAAAGTGTAAGAAACTTTGATACATATATTACCCTCGTTACTTACAATTCAGAGGTCGTTCTTATGATACTCTCTCAATTACGAAATGAAATTTAAACGACTTTTATGGTGAATAAGGTAGAACCCTCAAGTTCTACCACTGTCCTTAATTTGAGTTCGTGTTTAACGAATATTTTAACAGAAAGAAAAAAATTTAAGTACTGTCGTGTATAAGAGAGTACTTAAGTAAAATTAAACTTTGTTAAAATATAAATTTTTTAAATGTTATACATAAATTGGAAAACGGTTGACATACAGTGTATATTACCAACGGGACATATTTTGATTGTCGAAAGTATTGTTATAACACATTACTCTAACTAGAGTCCACGGGACTTCGGGTTGTAGAGACCTAAGAAATAAGTAGTCGTAGATAAGTCAAATCGACCCTCTACTCATGTGCGATTTGACATTCACTTTGGAGAATATTTATTCTTACTGTATATATTTTACAGAAATACTTTGACTTTAAATTTAGATTCAATAGAAGATAAAAACTTCCCTTCAGTAATTACAGGTTCTTTCCTTTAAAAGAGGGTTTTACATGTTTATCTATTTATAAATCCGAATATAAATCCTAAGAATACATTAGTTTATAACTCTAAGATGTTGATGACTTCTTTAATAAGTGTATTTCTCCAGATTTTGTATCCGAATAAAAGGTTTTGTTATATTAATTGTTATTTTGACAACTGTTTCAGTTTATTACAACAGTAGTTTCCTACTACAAAATTATATTTATCAATGGGCCTTGGTGTCATCACCCGTGGAAGAGTGACTACGAGAATTACGTTTGTTTGGATATAATAAAGTCAAAGGACTTACTACCTTACTGTAAGATTTATTAGTAAGGTTACTTACCTTAGAAATATATTTATGAACATATTAAACATCTCAATCCTTACATTGTATAATCGATATTTATGATGTAAGTTAAGTCAAATCAAGTCAGTGAGTCAGTACAGACTGACAAACGTTGGGGTACTTAACGTCGTGCGGTCTGGAGGGACAGGTAGTGGTTGAGGGCCTCAAGTGAGTTTGAGTAACTCAACCACTACGGTAGCTGGGTAGAGTAGGAGGTAACAGGGGAAAAATCTTACTTTATTTAGATAGGTGATTCTAAAAAAATTTTAGACACTAGAATTTGAATAAATCCTGTGTGCGAGTACCGTTATTTTAGAAACTCCTTTCCATATAAGAAATTTTAACAACAAATCAGAAGTTCAAGACAGACTGAGAAAAACGTTGGGTATCTGACAACGGGATATCCGAGGAGATAGGTACCCTAAAGGGTCCGTTCTTATGACTCATCCAACGGTAAAGGAAGAGGTCCCCTAGAAGGACAGGGTCCATAACTTGGGACAAAGGATGTGACCGTCCACTTAAGAAAGGGAACTTGGTGGATACTTCGGGAAAAACTCTAATAAGAACGTATATTAGGGAATTTAAGTACTCTAGTCCACTTAAAAAATGAAAATTAATTCAATGAAAACATTGTAATTAATTTAAACAACTCGTTTGTCACACATGTCTCAAGATCCTAGGTTCTTCATCCTTCACTGAAAGATCTGATGATTTGCGACCCGACCTTCTTGTTCGACCTTAGTTCTAACGACCCTCTTTATAGTTAGTGGAGTCTATACGTCTACTGTGGTGGGAATACCGTCTTTCACTTCTCCTTGATTTTTCGGAGAACTTCTTTCACTTTCACCTCTCACTTTTTCAACCGAATTTCGAGTTGCAAGTCTTTTACTTCTAGTACCGTAGGTCAGGGTAGTGAAGTACCCTTTATCTACCCCTTTGTCACCTTTGTCACAGTCTGAAATAAAACCCCCCGAGGTTTTAGTGACGTCTACCACTGACGTCGGTACTTTAATTTTCTGCGAATGAGGAACCTTCTTTTCAATACTGGATGGATCTATCGTATAATTTTTCGTCTCTGCAATGAAACGACTGATTCCAGCCAGATCAGTTCCGATGCCAAAAAGGTCACCAGTACATACCTACACTCTCGACCTGACACTTCTTTCGACTCGTGGCTTCTTAATTACGAAACCTAGACACCACAACCTCTTCCGAGAACCCTCAGGGAACCTGACATTCCTCCAGGTTGGTTAGGTAAGACTTCTAGTTGGGACCCTAAAGAAACCTTCCTTACTACGATTTCGACTTTGAGGTGATGAAACCGGTACAGTACGCTTCTCAACTGAGTAACCTTTTCTGAGACTACGACCCTCCCTAACCCCCGTCCTCCTCTTCCCCCCGCTGTCTCCTACCCTACCGACTTACCGTAGTGCCTGAGCTACCTACACTCAGACTCACTAGAGACCCTCAACCACTGCCTGTCCCTCCGGACCGCACGACGCTAAGTACCCCAGCGTTTCTCAGCCTGTGCTGACTCGCTGGCTTGGCTTGACTTGACTTGACTTGACTTTGACAGTAAAGGAATTCAACAAGAACTGTAGTAGAGTCCCAGTCATACTAAAAGGGAGATCATCCCGTCGAAACTAATTAAATCTAGATCTCATTCTCCAACAAAAGTAGGTACAACTTCCTCAGTGGACACCAGCAATTACAAATGAATTTACAAATAGTCTCTAGAGTCACGTCAAAAGTCTACCGTTTTTATCTTATACAGTCGTTTTCTACAAGTCCTTAGACACTATTTTCTTTTGTCTCCTTCAAATAAATGATGATCATTGTGTATATTGGTATTAATGTTGATATGATAATGATATATGTTATACACATATATCAAAGTGTATATATATATATCGATATTGTGATATTCATTAATACGATATTTATCTACACACACACGTGTGTACACGAACCTCAAGGTTTTCCTTCTACCACGTACTTACTCGAAGTTTGAGAATACTTGGTAAGACATAAAAAAAGAAAGACACCACACAATATTTCTTGACACACAATTCTTTAGGACCGAACCCATTTACTAAAACTTTTCTATCTCATCTAACTTCTTGAGAAGACTCAGAGATAAGTACTCGGAACCTCTACCTCATAAAGTGAGACTAGTCCGTAGAATTTTACTACACAACGACGAAGGTAATTCTAAGGTACTTCCGTTTTTTATCGATAGTGAGGACCACATTATTCATGGCAATAGTAGAGGTTTTATAGTATACAAGTAACCAGTTTACAGTTACGGTAACCCTTTTATATGGTGGATAGGGATTATAGACCAATTGTCTATATTTAATAAAACAGTATATGTGTATAAAAAAAAAGGGAGTTACCTCTTAAAAGGTGTTTCAGTTTTGATCTTTTAAGAGTCACAACTGGTAATAATAGGAAAATAAAGAATACATCGTTTACACGTAAAAACAGGGACTCAATTACGCATCCTATTATAAGACAATGATTTATGTATACTCTATAAATTGGTCCCTATATTAAATGAGACGAGAAAATGTATCACTAAAGTATAAACGTATAGACAACGGACATGTTCGTTTCACTTTGTTTGGTGGTTTGTTAATAGACAAAACAAGGGAGTAAGTTTTGTCTTTCCTTCGATGTATTAAGTATATTTGATTTAAACCGTATAATTAATTTATTGTCTTATCAAAACTAACAGGTCACCCGAATAACGTAAATAGACAATCTACCTGGTGAATAGGGTTTTAAAGAAAGTATGAAAGGTAATTGTAATAATAAAAGGGAAATTTTAAAGATATGAAAATAGAGATAGTAATAAATACATCGTTTTATATAAAAGGATAGGAATCTATAATATCAGTTTATTTATAATGAACGATTCAATCTATCATTATAAAATGGTCTTGTTTGATATCAGAATTTGACGATCTAACTATTTACATTTGTAATTATTAACAAGTAACTTAAAGACACTTTCAAAAATTTCATTGATATCGATAATATATATCTAAGTTGTGATTCTAAAGTCAAACGAGATCAAACATGTATAAATACTGTGTATATCTCTACATATAATTATATATACAGACATACGTATGTATATATTATATATGTATACGTATACATATATATTACACAAAAGAAAAATACTATCGAATAATTCTTTAAAATTTAAGTCTAATACTATTAATATAGTCAAAACTTTAATT
Source organism: Capra ibex (assembly GCA_006410555.1). NCBI lineage: Eukaryota > Metazoa > Chordata > Mammalia > Artiodactyla > Bovidae > Capra > Capra ibex. Next base: position 44,798,879 of record SJYO01041852.1, on the reverse strand, counting down.
CCTACTTCCCGTTGGAAACGTTATTAACCAGTGTCAGGATATTATAAAATTGATTATATGACATTCTAATCTATTGAGAAGAAAACGAATCAAACATCTGGGTCAATTTGACCTTTTCATCGTCACCTTAGTACTTCCCAAAAGATAAATTCGGAAAGGTAATACTGGTGTGTAGGTAGAGGGACTACGAGGAGGTAAAGAGACAGTTCCAAAAAGTTCAAAACCTTGATTTTCATAGGTATCGGTGATTTGTTTTAAACTCTTAAAAAGGAAACCACTCAGAACTTTGTAAAGTATTAAAAAAACAACAAAAACATGTAATGGTAATAAGGTTAAATTCGTATAAGAAGTTTTAAATTTAAACAGGAATTCCGAATTCTTTCAAGAAGTGTTAAGGGAAATCTTTTTCTTCGACAAAAAAAGGTTACTTTGGTTGTAATGACCCTTTTTTATTTTTATTTAGTTCATTTAGACGTACTTCTACGGTTAAACTTAACTCTTACTCATTCGTTCAACATACGTGATGTCTTAGAGTACACTGAGAGTTTAGTGAAACGTAAGAATTGTCACATCAGGTTCGGTAAAAACAAATAAATAAATAAAAGAAGATTCTTCAACGAAAGACTTTTAGGGGTCAATATCGGTCTGGTATCAAAAAGGAGTCGTATAACTACTTTTACCGACTAGTTTAAATAGAATACACTAAAACTTGACTCTAATATAATGTAAATCATCAGTCCCGACTTACTCGTCGATATAAATTGACATCTTAGAATAAAATGTAGACTACTATATAAATGATTATAAGAAAGATAGAAGGATAAGAAAGGTGGTATAGATTAGTTGGTATCTCAAGACAACTGTACAAGGGACATTAATTAAAAATTTTAGAGGTGAGTATATAATAGGTGGAGGTATTTTGATACATACTATAAACATATTCTTGTATTTAAAATATCTGACATGAGACTATCTAACGAGGTAACCTACGATTACAAATTATGTCTGTCTTTCTATTAGAGTCATGTTACCTGGTCTAACATGTAACTGTCTGTTCTGATTGGTGTTCGAAAGTTTAAGTTTAATTCACAAAAACAAAAATTAGGAGTAAAAAAGTGGTAGTAGTGAATTATACAAACAGAGACTGTCTAATCAGAAACTCAATTTAAAGTATAAAGTGAAACTAATACGGTATCCGTACTAGGTTATGAAGTTGTCCTTTAGTAACTGAAATCAAATTGTATTTCTAAGGGGCCCGTAATTCCAAAAAAAAAAAAAAAAAAAAAAAAAAGGAGTATTAAACCAGGTTTGAACGACATTCTATATAGGGAAGTGATTACGTTATGTGTTCGGTTTATGATATAAATGATAGTCCTGAAGTTATTAAAGTTTTTAACAAACCCTAAATGTGTTTTTCTCTCAACTTCTATTTAGAGGGTTTATAAACTTTACTACATAAGTTTGTACTAAAGTCATCGAACTAAAAATTCATGTAGATTTAGAAAAGGGTACTACTTGTAATAAAATAAGAAAGTAAGGTTTATCATTTAAATGAAAACACACACACACACACACCCTCCTGGGGCAAGGGATTGGTCCCTAACTTGAGTGGGACGGACGTAACCGTCGTGTCAGAATTTGTCATCCAGTGGTCCCTTCAGAGGGTTTATCATTTAAATTTCGTGTACATATATATAATATAATAAAACAAAACTTAAAATTTAAGAAGGGTGACTGGTTCTTAAAAGGAAACGTCACCACCAAGTAAAAATGGAAGGTAAGTAGGAAGTTTTCTTTCGGTTGTAAGACGTAGAAAATATTGTATAGAGAGGAGACATGAAGAGATACCACGGATATGTTATGTGAAATAGGGAGGTATATAGACTAGTCAAGTCAAGTCAGGTTAGTGAGACAGTACAGGCTGAGAAACACTACGGTACCTGACGTCGTGTGGTCCGAAGGGACAGGTAGTGGTTGAGGGTCTCAAATGAATTTGAGTACAGGTAGTACAGTCACTACAGTAAGTCAGTAGAGTAGGGGACAACAGGGGAAGAGGAGGATGGAAGTCAGAAAGGGTCGTAGTCCCAGAAAAGGTTACTCAGTCAAGAAGTGTAGTCCACCGGTTTCATAACCTCAAAGTCGAAATCGTAGTCAAGAAGGTTACTTATAGGACTAAAGGAAATCCTAACCGAACAATCCAGAGAAACGTCAGGTTCCCTGAGAGTTCTCAGAAGAGGTAGTGATGTTAAGTCTTCGTAGTTAAGAAGTCACGAGTCGGAAGAAACATCAGGTTGAGAGTGTAGGTATGTACTGATGACCTTTTTGGTATTGAAACTGATCTTCCTAGAAACAACCATTACAGAATCGAAAAAGTATTCGACAGATCCAAATAGTATCGAAAAGAAGGTTCCTCGTTCACAGAAAATTAAAGTACCGACGTCAGTGGTAGACACCATGAACCTCGGGGGGTTTTATTTCAGAAAGAGACAAAGATATCAAAGGGGTAGATAAACGGTACTTCACTACCCTGACCTACGGTACTAGAATCAAAAGACTTACGACTCAAAATTTGGTTGTAGACTATTAGAGTAATTATTGACTTCCTAAATACGATATAAAGTGTTCAACGTGTATGAAATATACGTCGAATTTATAGAACTCATTATTAGTGAACACACTTAGGTTCAAATGTTTAGTTTTATAAAACTCGATACCACGAAAGTCCCTAATGATGACAAATTCTTTCTGTACCAGGTACTAAAGTAAGTCTATAGGAGACACTTCACAGAAGGTCCAAAGACTAACTCAAATAAAATCGAGAAGAACTCATCACTACTAACTTACATAACAAACGAGGTTCGGAAGTGGTGTAGTTCTAAGAACAGAGAGTTGTCAGATAACTCTTAAATCTTACATCATAAGTTCTCGTTTGATATCCGTTTTCGATTAAATAAAAGATTGAAGACTCTCTGTACTCGTTGATTGTGAACAATTGTATATAAGAAGTGTTTAGATAATGAATTTCTTTAACCCTATAATACTAATTTACAGAAATAATAAAACGATCCCAAATAATACAGAAGAATCAAAAACTGTATGTTCAATAATAAGAGTACGGAAAACTGGAAAGGACCGATCTATGTAGACACTTCTACTAATGAGAAGTTGATATGACGAAGTCTAGTGAAATTAAAACTACTCTTTAAATATAATGTATTACAAATTTTGAGAAAGATAAATCGATTCAACTCCAAATCCACTACCATTACACAAACAATTATATAATATACAAAACGTTAAAAAGAAATTTTGAGTTAAAAGTGTCATATGTTTAATTTATTTCTATCTATTTACATTGTCCTGATTCGCGTTATTTTATTTAAATCATAATATACAATTTATGTATAAAGAGTGTGAAAAAAAATTAGAACTGAGAACTAGTAAACTATGTTTTGGTTCTTTTGATTCTATTAGTAGTTGACTCATTTTCGATGTTTTAATGTAATATAGTTCTTTATTCAAATAACAATTTTTTACCCATGAATTGTGTAGTATTTAGAGAGACACTCCATGTTTATGTTTATTAAAATATTCTATTTATTTATACGGTCACTTTAGAGACACAGTAAAACAATACACAAATTCATAGTGAGAGTTGGAGTACCATTCTATTTAATTTTTATCTTTTATATCGGATAGTGAAACTCATATGTAAGTTCTTTCTAAACTTTGGGAATACATATGTGTTATAACGTACCGTGTCCTTCATATTACTTATTGTCCGTCAAAGATCGAAGTTCATACAAATCGTAAAAAACTCATTCAGATACATTTAGAGACCACATGTTCGTACTCCAATAAAATTTCTAATGACAGTCACGGTAAAAAGAACTTTTCTTCGTATAATAGTTATAAGTTTATAAAACGTCAAAAATTATTAAGACAGTTTTAATAGTTACCTATATATGAATCTCTTATTTTATTTTATATACTAGAAAAGTCAAAATTTTATAAATGATACCTATGATTTACTCATTCGTGTAAAACTAGTTCGGTAAACTAAAATTTTAATATAAATAAATTTAAAAAACGGGAAGTTATTTCGTTTGTTCGTCTACAATTGGTATTTTAGTAATTCATGAATTTATATTAATGACACCTCTACTTTTCTTTATTCTGTTTAACTTTGATGATTAACTGAATATTTAATATATTAACCTTCTCTGAAGTATCTTCGAGTATAATAGAGTATGACGTGTTATACATAGAAAACTCGACTTTTTTATTCGAATTATATTCTAATGATTGATAATCTCGTTTTACATCTTTTATTTTACTATATACAACTCTCATATACTATGATTGTTCGATTATGGTCAAAGAATCCTTCTATTACCAAAAAGATTATAAATGAAGACTCCCTTTGTAAGAAATATTTAGAAAGATTGTACGTGTGTGTATATTTGTGTGTGTATATACCACCATGATATAATTTACTGATCTGATTTTATTTGTATCACAAATCAAAATACCTATAAAATTACCGAGTCATAGTTTTTGTCTTACTGATAATATTTTTTTTTCAAATAAATTTTACAAGTCTAAACTCCTTCTACGTTTTTTGGGTCTACTATTATATTAAAAGATCACTGGGTGGATCTATTACGTTTTTTTTAATCCATCAATGTCCTCATTCCCGTATGTATAGGAAGTTGTTTAGGAAATACTTATAATGATTAGTCTGGACTCAAATATAATACTAAATACGTCAAGGGGCAATATAAGGGAGATTTCTCGGATCTCATACTGTGTAAAATTATACTTATTAAACACCCTTGTCGGTATGTATAGTTTCTATTTAACTTCTTATAACTAAGAAAGAACTTTTAATTCTGAATCATTTAAGTTGATTTTATCTAACAACTTATTATATACTACCCAATTTATATACAAATAATATATTTACTTATCAGTTTGTTCATATATATTATATATGTATTTAAAGTCATCCTAGACACCTTTATATAATAGAAACCTGATAAAAGACGGTTTATTATAAATTAGGTACTCCGGTAAGATTGTTAAACGTATACCTCTTTTATTAATGTATGTTAAAATTACGGTCCTTTAAACCAACAGTCGTATTTCGACTGTCCTCTAGTAACAATAATCGGTTTTTTCAAGTAGTTGAGATTTCTCGTATAGAGAGTGAAAGACAATACAGAAAGAAAAAGTTATCCTACACTATTTTATTCCTTTATTTTGCAAATAAGAGAAAATTTTTAAGAGAAATCCAAAGGAAATTATTCGGAATCGATAAAATGAATTTTATAATAATACTTTAATTTATATGTAAATAGTGTCAGAATGGTGTATCATGTCGAATCGTACTATGTCGTTAACACAAAGAACCATGAATGGGTTCCTTAACTTTTGTATACAGTTCCATTATTGATGTATACCTAGAAAATTCGTCAAAATAGGAAACAACGATTTTAAACCATAGTTGGTTCACCCATTTGACCATGTAGGTTTGTCATCTTATAATAAGTCACCTTTTTCTGTACTCAATAGTTCGGTACTTTATAATACCTCCTTTGGATCTATATTACTTCCCTTCATCTGATACAATGGCGAAACCGTATTCTTGATAAACTCCCACTAACAAAATAGTTGTCTGTATCCTTTTAGAGACTTATGACTCATCTTCAACACGAAAACATTGTCTATAAATGTAAATGTACCTTTGGAAACAAACATTACTATAGAGGGAAAGACATAGTTCTTTTCCTTCTACTAGTTAAGAGGTCTTGAATGCTTTCTATCCTGAATTTAGGTATATTATTGGTATGGAAATAAATGACGTGAAAAGGACTTTTGGACCGAGAAGGGAAGGGTTACAGAACAAAACAGAAACTCTACATAAAGTTTACTACCCAACCAGGTAGATTCTTTAATAAGTCAAAAGGAACCTGAAAGGGTACATATGTCCTCAATATGTACAATATTTGTAGACATAAGAAAAGAGGACAATTAGAAATTAATATACCTCAAAGAGTCGTTTTTTGAATCTTCCCATCTCCCCTTTAATAAAAAGGAGTGGAGGTCATATGATTATTTACTTTCTTCGGTTAAACTTTTCTGACGTATCGTATACTAGGGGTAATATTTTGTAAAACCTTTTCCGTTTTGATACTTTTGTCATACTTTAATCACCAACGGTGGTTGTAATCGATTACCTCCCTTCTTTTTCCCTTCTTACTTAGTCACCTCGTGTCTCCTCAAAATCCTGTCACTCACATTAGACGTACTATCATATTACCACCCATGTGTAGTACATACGACACAAATCAATGAGTCAGTACAGGTTGACGAAACAGATTTGTTCTCTTTTGTGATTTTCTCACTTAACATTATATTTGATACCTGAAACCCACTATTACTATATGGTCCATCCAAATAGTTAATATTGTTTACATAACGAGACCTCCTTCTACGACTATTACCTCCTCTGATACGTACGGACCTAACCTTTTAAGAGACACGGTAGACAAATAAAAAAAGACACTTATGTTCGATAAGATTTTTTGAATTTTTAGATCATTATAAAAGAACTTCAAAGTATAGTTTATGTGTACACGTACGAAATTAAAAAAAGGTTTTGTCATCTTAATATGAATACTAAATTATAGGGGTAACAATATAGATAACATTTACACTGTGGAATTTCCTCTAAAAATTTTTTTTTTATTAAAATTTAGTTCTATAACAAAAATTAACGAACTTATACTTAAAGTAAGGAATGGTATCTAGTTCTGTACTGTCTATGAGTCATATTGTAAATATTTAAAACTTATTTCACTAAGTAATCGTTTTCATAGGATCTAAAAGTGTACATGGAATTAATATTTATACCATATGACGGTGTCTTTTTGACCAATAGTAACCGTTAAGTCTCTAAAACAGTCGTCCCTTATTACCAAGAAACTAATATACAATTCGTATTTATTAACGTTACTGATTATAAGACGTTCTTTAGTGTAAGTAATTTATTTATTTATTGAAAATTTTTAATAGAATTATTAATTTCACTTATAATATATACAAGGTAAACCTTTCTTATCATTTCATTTCAATATATCTGGTTATACCCCAAATATTAATGGATACAAAATGGAGAAACTTTTGGTCACCCTAAACTAATGTCTTGAAGGTGTCTTAAACCCTTTGTCTGAGAACCTCCCGTGTTTGTTTTAGAACACACGTGGTCTTAGGCCCTCTTTCGTCGTCACTGGGGTCTTCTCTGACTCGGTCTGAATGGCCATTCACAGGTCCTCAGAGGTGATCTCCGTACCCATCTGTTACTGGACGACTCCCCTAGTTCCCATACCTTTTGTTGAGAGGACCCTCAACGTCTCACGACTGTGTTCAGGAAAACTTCCTCCAGTGGTAATGACGGTAATGGGGACGGTATTCCTATCCCTCCTTCCCTTGTCCCTCCTTTGTGTCGGGGTTGGTAGTTGTCTTTTAACCTAATTTCTAAATGACTGGTACCGGGGTAGGTAGTCTGGGTCTAAAGGGGTGTCGGTCAGGGAGGGTAGTCCTTCGAAAGTGTTCAGAGAATAGGTATACTCCTGTCTGTCTTACTTTTGGTGTTAATCTTTTTTTGACTGTTTGATTAGTGCACCTAGTGTCGGAACAGATTGAGTTACTTTGATACTCGGTTCGTATGACACATACCGGTGGGGTTTGGTCTTCACAGTACCACCTCTCAAGACTGTTTTGCACCAGGTGACCTCTTCCCTTACCGTAGGTAATGTCATAAGAACGGAACTCTTGGGGTACTTATCACACTTTTCCGTTTTTATATACGAAATGGAGTTTCAATAACAATTCGAAGGATAAAATCGAAACATCGTAAGGACGAGAAAAAAGAATAGATTAAATATAACATATGCATAAAAACTCATATATATATATAAAAGTGCACCCCACCAAACAACAGAGAATTCTCCAGAACTGTCTCTCACACATTTACACGTTTAGAAGTTTAGTGAATGAGACAACTGACTTTATTAATTGAGTTCCCGAGAACTGGAACCAAGGAGTCGAGATTTTGTTTTCTGAACTCGATATATTAAAGACTTCATTAAAGATGGACGTGTCAAGACACTGAAGATACCTAAAAATAAACTAAGAAATTCATCACTCCCTCAGTGACTTTTCCGGAACTTCTTTTGTAAGAGAGAATTTAGATTTGATGAAAGCAACAACAAAAATAAGATCAATAGAGTTTGTGATCAACTATATTTAACTAAAACCTTTGTATAAAGAGAGAAAAAATAGGTAAAATTCAAGTTGATACACAGATTCTTAGAATTGTTGTACATAAACAATGGTGGATTGTTTTGTGGTCTCTTTATAGATGGTATGAAACTTACAACATACAGAAGGTTCGTGACACATACCGGGTACATTTGAAATACATTTTTACAAGATTAGCGGAACTTTCTCACGACAAATAAACGTGAAATTTTTAATTCCTTTGTTCTAACTTCTTCTCCAATTTTAGAACGAGTCTCGGTTTAACGTCCTGGGACAAATTTGAAGACAGACGAATTAAGTTTCCAAGTAAGATGACGTGGTGTAACTTAAACTCAGTAATAATCTTTTAAGGGACATCGAGTTTGTCATTTCTTAGACGGATACTACGTACTCTGGTTCCAAGTTAGGTCCTGTCCTTCTAGAAGACCTCTTCCCTTACCGTTGGGTGAGGTCATAAGAACGGACCTCTTAAGGTACTTACCTCTTCGGACCACCCGATGTATGTCAAGTACCCCAACATTTCTCAGTCTGAACTAACTCGTTGATTGTTTGTGATTTTTGACTTATGTATTTATTAGGGTTACGTACCGGTTTATTTCCTAAAACTCCGTTTAACACACGAAAAATAACTCATATTAGTCAAATAAAATTAAAACCCTCAGTGTCCGATTAACATTTACAGAAGAAACTTCGATTTATCTCAATATTAGAGTTACTCTTGTCCTTAGTCCCACTAAAGGAAGTAAGAGTCGTGGTTCGGATAATTTAAGTTTATCTTGTAGACTGACTTAAGATCAAATTAGTATGACTTTATTTCTTATACGATTGAGGTAAACCAAGAATCTATATAAAAAGGATTTTCTTTTAAGAACTGATTACTTCTATTAATAATGTTGTCTAACAGTGATTTTCTTTAAAACAAACTCAAATACCCCACATCGTGAATTGTAATGAACAGATTAATTCTTCGTTGTGAAATCTGGATGATCTACCCCTATAAGTGTATAGGTACTACAGTACCTGTTTTACTATAATTTCGATAAAAGATCTAGATTCGAATATACGAAAATTTGTTTAGAACTTCGTAGTTACCTTCAGAGAGTTGTTTATGTACTTTTATCTATACAAAACGACTTAAACAACATCGTTCAACCATACTTCTTTTACTTTTCTATAAAGATTATAAAGACCTTTGAGAATGTGACTTACTGAGTTTCTGAAACTGAAAATTAAATATTTCGAATAATACTCGGTACACGGTTCTTCCTTCAGTATCAATGGTAAATCGTAACCTCGTAATACTTTTAATAAACGGATATTCCCACTAAAAAATTCTATATAAAATCGTTTCCCTTTGTATAAGTTTCTACGTATTTATTTTGTAAAGGTGGATTCACTCATCATCATATTTTTTATTTAAGTGTTTTGAGTATTTTAACTACAGTTTAGTTCTTTTACAGGGTAAGTCCTTCCGTTTACTTTATGACACACTCTTTTATTAAATTAATTTCACCACGTACGAGTCAGTGAAGTCCGTAAAAGATAAGAAAACACTGGGGTCCCTGACATCGGGCGGTCGAGAAGACACGTACCCCAAGAGGTCCGTTCTTATGACCTCACCAAACGGTACGGGAGGAGGTCCCCTAGAAGGGGTGGGTCCGTAACTTGGACGTAGAGGACACAGAGGACGTAACGTCCGTCTAAGAAATGGGTGACTTGGTAGATCCTTCGTTAATTTTACCATATTAATCAATTAAGTGTATAGTAAAAAGAATGTTAAATAAAATTTAATAATGAAAGAAATTCACCATTGAAGACGTAAATATTGGTTTTTATTTGAGCTTCCCCTTTTTTTTTTTTTTCATCTATAACCATTACAAAAAGCAAATGTCAATGTTTCCTTCCAATAAACAACTTTATTCTTCCCTTTTATACAGACAACAAATAGGAAAATAAAAAAGTTAAGGAATTGTTTATAAACTCGTAAACGATAAAAAGTTCAGGGAAATATGAGGGACTTCTTTGTAACACAATACTCGAAATCACTGTTTGTGGGTCTGTTCCCTTGGCTTAAAAGTTGTTTGCATTTTTTTTACAATGTCGACATCTCCAATCTTTTTTCAATATGAAAGATGTGACTTTAACTTTTCTTCCAGTGATTGTGCTTACACCAAAAGTACCAAATAGTGTTTGAAACACCGAAGGGTCCTCCGAGTCACTTTTTAAACGGACTTTAAGTCCTCTACGTTCTCTACCCCCAGACTAGGAACCAAGTCTTCTAGGAGACCTCCTTCCGCACCTTTGGGTGAGGTCATAAGAACGGACCTCTTAGGGTACCTGTCTCCTCGGACCACCCAATGTCAGGTGTCCCAGAGTTTCTCAGTCTGTGTTGACTTCGCTGCTCGTACGTGTACTTGAAGCTCAACGTATTCCACCTTTCTTTACCTGACTATAGACATCTTCCCACCCTTCTAGGTACAAAAGTCAAAGGTCACACAACTTACTGATATCTTTTAACCTTATAACTCCTTTTTTGACCTTGTGACTTTACTCAATCTCTCGTGTTACATATCCTGACTGTAATACTCTCCTCTAATTTCAATGACGTCTCTTTTTTTACATCCGACACTCGTTCACCCATCAACTTCACTCCCATCTCTGTTGTAGTAACTTCCTCTTTACCCTTTCTTTCATTCAGTCTGAAACCTTGTAGACGAAATATCTGAAACTTTAGTAGTTATAAAGATATCTAGAGAAGTAATGTGAATTTTCGGTTTACGTTTGTTAGGTTAGGAAACAAGGATTAAAACTAACATAGATGATAAGTACATCTAGTGACTGAGTTACCTAAACTCAATTGAGGTCCTCTGTACCTCCTGGTCCCCTCGGACTACACGATGTTAGGTACCCCAACGTTTTTCAGTTTGTGCTGAAACACTAATTTGTTGTTAAGCACATGTTAAGTACATGTAATGTATTTTAAAACTAAATATTACGATATACGTATAAAGGAAATTCTATTGAAGTTTTATTACAGAATATGGTTGATAACACATAGTCTAACTCAGATCTTACTGTTTACAAAAGTAGAGAAAATTTAAATATGGATGTATTAATTTATCATCACATTTCGTTACTACAGGTCATCTTTATATTACACTTTGTGTATATATTGAATTTAAAAAACTAATCGGTGTGAATTTCTACATTTTATTTTATCCGTTATATATTATATGTTATTTTATTATTATATAAATTGAGTTATCTCGGTTTTATAATAGGGAAGACATGAGTTAGTTATATTTTTAGTGTCACTACCAAATGTAAAAAGAAGCTAATAAACACACGAAGAACTTATAGTATATAAAATATATGTTGGTCGTATAGTATTAAATCTGGTTGTGGGAAATTTCCCAAATTAGAGGTTTACACTAACAACCGATACTATCATTTGTCTTTGTTCAGGTTTATAGTACAAACTATAATAAAATTCATATTTATATTTACTACTCAGTAATATACAAAATAAACAAAGTAAACATACAAGATTGATTATAACTTTGTAAAATAAATAGGTACTTTTCCTTTCTCTTTCTTCTTTCTTCCTTTTTTGCTGTAGGACATACGTTTCACGTAGGTCCACTTAATTAGTTTATTCAAATAAATTTGGAACTAACGGAGATAAAAATGGTCTGGATTTAATGTAGTTATTAGATAAGGTGATCTCGATCAAAATAAATGAGATAGGAAAAGATTAGGTATCGCTGTCATATTTTTACCGAAACGTAGAAACGTAGAAAAGTAAGTATCGTAATCGAAAGAAAAAAAAAATAAGACGTGGAGTTAAATTTTATTTTTTATGATACTCCTAACATACAGTTATGTTTCATTACTTTAATCGATCTACATAAGGTTAAATCATCAACTTACTTCTAAAAAGATGAATTCTCGGTGGGGAACTAAAATTTAGTAACTTACAATTAAACCACTCTAATAAAACCCTGTGTAACCGAAATATGTAAAATTAAACCAACATTTAATTTATTTACCAGTAAGTCGAAAACGGAGTCACAAAATTGTACTCTTAGGATATTAACCATTTTAATATTTACCACTCTCGTTTGAAGTCGGAGGACTCTTTAGACATACGTCCAGTTCTTCGTTGTCAATCTTGACCTGTCCCTTTTTGTCTGACCAAGGTTTAGTCCTTTTCTCATACGGTTTCGACATATAACAGTGGGACAAATATATTAAATGCACGTCCCGTGTGGTACACTTTACGACCCGACCTACTTCGTGTTCGCCCTTAGTTCTAAAGACCCTTTTTGTAGTTATTGGAGAGAATGTGTCTACTGTCAATACGTCTGTGCATCTACTGTGGTCGGAATATCGTTTTTCACTTCTCCTTGATTTCTCAGAGAACTACTTTCAATTTCTCCTCTCACTTTTTCAACCGAATTTTGAGTTATACGTCCTTTGATTCTAGTACTGTAAGTCAGGGTAGTGGAGTACCGTTTATCTACCCCTTTGTTACCTTTGTCACTCTTTGAAATAAAACCCCCCAAGGTTTTGGATCTATCGTATAAGTTTTCGTCCCTGCAATGAAACGGCTGATTCCAGACAGATCAGTTCCGATACCAAAAAGGTCATCAGTACATACCTACACTCTCAACCTGACACTTCTTCCGACTCGTGGCTTCTTAACTACGAAAACTTCACACCACAACCTCTTCTGAGAACTCTCAGGGAACCTGACGTTCCTCTAGGTTGGTCAGGTAAGATTTCTAGTCGGGACCCTCAAGAAACCTTCCTTACTACGATTTCGACTTTGAGGTCATGAAACCGGTGGAGTACTCTTCTCAACTGAGTAACCTTTTCTGAGTCTACGACCCTCCCTAACCCCCGTCCTCCTCTTCCCCTGCTGGCTCCTACTGTACCGACCTACCGTAGTGACTGAGTTACCTGCGCTCAGACTCACTTGAGGTCCTCAACCACTGCCTGTCCCACCGGACCGCACGACACTAAGTACCCTAGCGTTTCTCAGTCTGTACTGACTCGCTGACTTGACTTGACTTTTAGTGATGTCTACCACTGACGTCGGTACTTTGACTTTCTACGAACGAGAAACCTTCTTTTCGATACTGGTTGGATCTGTCGTATAATTTTTCGACTCTGTAATGAAACGGTTGTTTCCAGGTAGATCAGTTTCGATACCAAAAAGGTTATCAGTGCATACCTACACTTTCAGTCTGATATTTATTTAGACTCTCGGTTTATTAACTACGAAAACTTGACACCACAACCTCTTCTGGGAACTCTCAGGGAACCTGACGTTCCTATAGGTTGGTCAGTTAAGATTTCCTTTAGTCAGGACTTATATGTAACCATCCTGATTACGACTTCGACTTTGAGGTTATGAAACCGGTGAACTACGCTTCTTGACTGAATCACCTTTTCTGGGACTACGACCCCTTCTAACTTCCGTCCTCCTCTTCCCCTACTGTCTCCTACTCTACCAACCTACCGTAATGACTGACCTACCTATGCTCAAATTCGTTCGAGACCCTCAACCACTACCTGTCCATTCGGACCGTACGACGTCAAGTACCCCAAGTTTCCCAGTCTGTGCTGACTCACTGACTTGACTTGGAAGTCGAGTCAGTACGAGACAATACATTTCGTACATATTATTATGTAAAGAGATCATATGAATAAAGGTCACAGGATCCAGGAATAAACTCTGTAATAAGTACTTTTTCGGAGACATTCCAACTGACGATAGAGATAATAAAGTTATAAAAGGTTTACAAAAGAAGGTTTCGGGTAGTTTAAAAAGCTAAGGTAACAAATCTACAATCCATAGAAATCTCTCCGTAGGATCTAAAAAGTCAAATCTACCGTAATAAATGATTTCCGAAACATAGTGAAGTGACAAGAGAACTCATTAGATTTATACTCGTGACGACTGTTGAATCTCAGGACCGTAGAAGGAGTACAGACCGAAGACACGTCACCAAGGTGTCAATGAGTGTAATGTCGAAGAGAGGAACAATAAGTGGTGACGAAGGTTCCTACCACTTAACTGGAGACGTTCCATACCTCAGCTTCTTCTTACTTAAGTGTAACTACATTCTCCGTACACGATGTACTTCTGGTTCTGACGATGTCGAAATCTATTTCAGAAGAATTTTATACATATATACTTTCCAAATGTCGTGTACGTATAATCCATCGAAAAGTCCGTAAATTATAATTCTTCACTACACAGTTGGTTCAGACTTCTATGTTTATCTTACGTACAAGACACCCGAAGAAACGGACACTGTACTATAAATAAAGTGTGAAAAAGGAAATGTAAGAAAGTAGACATAGAATTTTTAGAAATGTAAATTTTCGACGGAAATTTTTAACAAATGTTACATGGTGAAGATAAAGAGGTCGATTCTTACTCATTGACGAGTTGACAAATGGTTTAGAGACTATGAAAAGGTCCGAAAAAAGAGAGAGAGAGAAAAAAAAAAAAAAAAACGTTGTAAGTACTTACAAGGTGTACTTTCTTCCTTTACTTATTTAAATCTTTATTTTGATTCTTTTTATGAGTGTATACCAGGAAGTAGGATTGAGAAGAAAAATTTTTTTTTAATAAATAAATTTAACCTCCACATGTAGGATTAAAAAACACATTTACAAAATCGAAGAAAGTCAAGTCAAGTTAAGTCAATGCAACGAGTCAACACAGACTGAGAAACGCTGGGTTACCTGACAGAGTGGGGTCCGGAGGGACAAGTAGTGGTTGAGGACCTCAGATGAGTTTGAGTACAGGTGACTCAATCACTACGGTAGGTTGGTAGAGTAGGAGGAGATAGCAGGGGAAGAGGAGGGTGGAAGTTAGAAAGGGTCGTAGTCCTAGAAAAGTCTACTCAGTCAAGAAATGAAGTCCGTCGATTTTATAACCTCAAAGTCTCAATCGTACAGAAAGGTTATTTATAAGTTCTGACTAAAGAAAATCCTAACTGACGAACCTAGAGGAACGTCAGGTTCCCTGAGTGTTCTCAGAAGAGGTTATGGTGTCAAGTTTTCGTAGTTAAGAAGTGACAAGTCGAGAAATATCAGATTAAGAGTGTAGGTATTTGCTGATGACCTTTTTGGTATCGAAACTGATCTGTCTGGAAGTAACTGTTTTATTCAGAGACGAAAAATTATACGAGAGATCCAACCTGTATTGCAATCATTAAAGAAAATTCTGAAACATGTTTCATCTTTTGAAACTTATCGGATCCGAGAATCATTTATAAAGTGTATTTAACCACACTTTACCGTAACTTGGAGTCCTAGGGACGGTAAGACCATAACAAGTCACCTCAATTGTCGCGATTCAAATATAGATCCTGTTAGTAACCCTTTAATAGTTTATCTAACAAACGGAAACAAAGGAAGGACACAATCTAAATACACCAGAGAGAAGATTTAGAACCATGTCAGAAAGAGAACTGGAAACCAAAGGACCATGTTGGAACTTTAAGTTATGAAGAAAGTTTGTTTTAATTTTATTTACATATGTTTGAAGTGTTAAAGAACAAGGATAATCTTTATCGGATAGACACACCTGATTAAACGTGGTTTCCACCTCCCAGACTTCCAACTTAATTGTAAATTTTAAACGAAAATTAACTATAATCAATCTAATTAGTTTAAAGACTCTCATGTTAAAATCATTTTTTATCAACAACAACAACTGAAATATAGACTATGTAAGTTTTCAGAGTCTAACATGGTCTGTGGGAATAAGAGTTTTAGACTATGTCAATATCGAAGGTACATGGAAACTTTTACGTCACTTTATTATTCTTTTAGGACTTTAAAATATTGTAATCTATTTTATTTCATTGGATAATAAAGAAGTTTATATCAGATGTAATCTTCGATTTAAATATTTGAGTGGTCTAAGTTTTTTACTAAAAAAATTTACAGTTAAGTTGAGTTATTTTGTCTTTGTTAAAATTTTTGGATACTTCTGTACAGTACCCTAAATTACCTGGATATTCGTTTGATTACTGGGGTTTGTCATAAAAAAAGAATATATACTATTTTAATAATAGAATTTGGTACCCATTTTCGTATCGGTAGATTCCGAGTTTTAATTGAACGTATAATCAATCCTAAAATAATACGATTTAAACTTACGACAACATGATCGATGAGGTCTCAAAAGACCTGAGAATAGCAAGTATTGTTTTTATAGTGTGGAAATTAGGTGAACCTGTAACTTCTAAACCTCATCCATCATTTCAATCTTTCATAAATGAAAGAATCATTTTGACTTGTCCAAATCCCCCCGTTGGGAAGACAGAAGTCGTAGTTGAGATCGATGCGACTTCGGTGATTCGTAGTTTGTAAGTACAAATTTATGAATTAGAGTTTTATGCCATACTTTACTATAAGTATACCTACCGTAGTATTACGACACAGCCAGAACTATGAGGATTTTATCGATGTTACTGAAGTGGGGTGAGTTGGTGGATATCAGACTCGACTAAACGGTTGAGACTGGTGGATCATTGTATAGCAGTTACTGTTTGTATTTACCTGTGATGAATGATATTATCCTTTCTCCCAGGTCGTACTTAACTTGAGTCTTGACATTTAGTTTTCCGACTTTTGAAAATTCTGACAAGAGACGATTCCCTCTCCGCGACACTGGACCGATGGTCGAAAACAAGTGACCACGAATCGGTCTCCTTTTTGTTTGAAGAGGATAGAAATACTGTTTTCCATTAACTTCGTTCCACGGTATAGTAAGGGATTCCTGACTCTCTAAGATTCTCAGTAGAGGGACTTATAAACGAATCCAATGTTTCTTGGTCAAGAGATCCAGGAACTCCTTTGTCAAAACTCATTTTCTAAATGTAGACTTTCCTGTCTCTTTCCTAAATTTTAAAGTTCTAAAGATTTCATTACTGAGGTTCTCCCTTAAGTCTCTAACTAGACCAATAGTGGTTCAAACCGACCTTGTTTGTCGTTTAAAAGGACCGTCGTGACTTGAAAAAGTCCGTCCGTCCCTCCCCTCCCTAACCTCCTTGAACCCAAGTAGGAACTCAGTTCCGAAATTCGACGACCTTTGACGAGTTGAGACCAATCCCGAGATAAATGTCTCCAAACTTGTATTGGTGATAGACGACCCTCAACACGTCAACTGTTATAAAATTCATAAATAATAATAAAAAGGATAGTATTGAAACATAAACTATCCATATGGAGTTAAAATCAATACCTAATATTGATATTTTGTGTTTCACTTTTACCATTACCCAAGTTATATTCCATTATTTAAACAATTATGTATGTGATCTGGTCCGAAGGGACCACCGAGTCACCAATTCTTAGGTGGACGTTACGTCCTCTGAACGTCCCCTGTACTCGAGTTAGGGACCCAGACCTTCTCAGGGACCTCTTCCTTTAACGTTGAGTGAGGTCATAAGAACGAACCCTTTAGGATACCTATCGCTTCGAACCGTCTGACGTCAAGTACCCCAACGTTTCTCAGTCCGTGTTTGATTTTTGGGTGGTGGTTATAAAAAAGGTAAAAAAAAAGGACCACATAAACAAACTAATTTATCACATAATTAGTTTAATAATAAAAATCGATTTTAACGTCTAGTCAAATATGTAAAAATAGGACGGCTACACATAAACACACAGGAATCCTTTTGTCTAAGTAATATCACATCCCTGGTTACTAACTGTCCTTATCACGTCCTAAGATTGGTTTTGAGGATTAATTCAGTAACACACTTGACTCCTTTATAACAATCACAATTACGGAGACGATAAACTGGGTTATCTACTCTTTAATCTAATTTACTAAAGAACTGATATGAACATCGGAGTTTTGAGTCACTTAGATACTCAGATTAAATTGCTCAAATAGTTAGGAGAAATATACGGTATCCATACGATTTTCAACACACTTTCCGGTCTTCTCTGTGACAAAAGGGGTTGAAAGTCTTCATTTCGTAATGCTTAAATACCTGTTACGGAAGACACCATTAAAGAGTGAATTCTCATTATCTCCAGTCAATGTCCCATTGGACTTAAGGAAGTTAATAAACCTTGTAAGGCAAGACGTGATGCGTACTCCACTCCACTTCAGCGAGTCAGCACGGGATGAGAAACGCTAGGGCACCTGACATCGGGTGGTCCGAGGAAGTAGGTACCCTAAGAGGTCCGTTCTTATGACCTCACCCAACGGTAAAGGAAGAGGTCCCCTAGAAGGGCTGGGTCCCTATTTTGGGTCCAGAGGGCGTAACCTCCGTCTACGAAATTGGAGACTCGGTGGTCCCTTCGGGCGTGATGGGTATGTACTGTATTAAATAAAAGTTCAGTCCATAATGAGTCAACAAATAAATCAGTAAAAATAAGGTGTTGAAAATTTTTTAAACGCTAAACAAGGTGTTATAAAATAGCTTATTTGTGTATCTTTGTGAAATTGTAATTACCATCAAGTATAAACAGTGTCGATATATATGAAACCTTGTGTTTTTAATTATAGATACTGTATTTTATACCTATTAACGGGTTAATTTAGGTGAAGCCCGAAAAAAAAAAAAAAGTTAATTGGTTTATTCTTTCAATAAAATGACTAAAGTAAAAGTTATAAAGGGAGTAAACAGTCCCGAATTTTATATAGATATATGTAGACATATATGATATAAAATCATCGTACGTAATAAAACCTAAATTTTTCGGTATGTACAAGGAACTTCTCGTAATCCTTTTATACCGTTTGTATTTCATTCCGATAAAGGTTTTTTTATAATTATTTTTCTGTATCGTATAGTAATTGGTAATTTTAGAAATATAACATCGGTAAGGGTCATATTATAAAAGTTGAGTTCTCTTTGTTAGACGTCTTGTAAATATATAATAGTCGATCTCTTACTCTTGATCTTAGTAAAATCACTCTGTTTAGGTTTATCGTCCGGGAGATTCCGTATATAGACTATACAGTTAGGTAAGACATATACACACGGGTCTAAAATTGTATCGACATTTTATAAAAAAATGAAAGTACTTAAAGAGTCACAGATCAAAGGTTAGAAATTCGTAGGTATAAATTCGGGTAGTTCAACATTATGAGAGAGAACCTATAAAGGAAGTTGAACCGGGACAGACACACACAACCCATAACGAATATTTAATGGTAAGTCGAAATGAACTTAGTGGTAACGAAGGAAGGAAGATTTTGTTCGGAAGAATATATACTAAGAGTCTTGACCTGATACCTGTTCTCCAAATTATTTATATAAAAAGATTCCCAGATTACTACTTTGAAACAAAAGATATCTCCTTTTACTCCAACACTTTGTTTATTTTTTTCGTTTCTTGAAAAATAATGGACCCTATTCTACATTAAAGTGGTCTTTGACTCAAGTTCCTCGAAATCTTTTAATGTATTTTACTTTTTAATGTCAAGGTAACCGTATAGAAGAATTGTTTCAAATCTTATTCCACCACCCAAACACTACGACGGGTAAAGTAAATCTGTCTAAATTTTAATAGTTTTGGTACGTATATAGCATAAAACATTAATGTAAATATATACGAAAGTAAAAAAAAAAGAAAAAATTAGAACCACAAAAGACTTCTAGACTCACACGGAAACCTTCTTTTTAGTATATTATGTACAATCCTCTATTTTATGGTTTTGTTTGTTTGTTTGTTTTTTTTTTTGTTTTGGGGAGTCTTCTGTGAGTTTTATTATTTCTTCCTGTATCAAACCTGACGTATAAAGAAAATCTTAATAATGACATCAAGTGTCATTAAATTATGATTTCTGTTATATTTTTTGTACTTTGAAAATAAAATAAAATAAAATAAAAACGACTCTCCGTAGACACAAGAGAATATTATAAACCACGTTTTAATATTATAAATAATACACATATTGTATTGATACAAAGGTTATTGAAACAATCCAACTCATATTTTTAATTATTGGAACGATTTTACTTCAGTCTTCCGGTCTTCCCCCTCGAGAGTAAGTTCATGGTGAACTGGAAGAATGTCTAGAGTTGTTCTTCTCTACGTGTAACGTAGAAATCATCCTACACTATAATAATGGTGGTCATCTTCCTTCTTTATAAAAAAAGGGGACCGTTGTGGAGTCGGTTAGTCTCTGACAGTGTTGAGTCGGTTACTTTTCGATGATACGAAACCTGAGGGTCAAAAGAAGTTACCCGAAAAACAATATTTGTCGGGGAGGGTTGAAGTCGAGGAGATATTTTCTCAGTGGAAACAAAGTGACCTTAACGTGTAA
This sequence comes from Capra ibex, assembly GCA_006410555.1. Classification (NCBI taxonomy): domain Eukaryota; kingdom Metazoa; phylum Chordata; class Mammalia; order Artiodactyla; family Bovidae; genus Capra; species Capra ibex. Next base: position 44,778,238 of record SJYO01041852.1, on the reverse strand, counting down.
AAAACGGTATCACCGGGTTTAATATTAAAAGAGGAGAGATCATTTAGATAAAACGATTATTTAAGTCACTAACAAAGTAAAAAATTCCAATTGTCCTCGAACTCACACCTGGAGTAAATGAATTTTTATTATATAATTGAGACTGATAGTACTTTATCATGTACGATTCAGTCGTCTCCTTGGTCTCTAGTTTGACAGTTGTAGGTGACCTAGTAACTTTTTCGTTCTTTCAAGGTCTTTTTGTAGATAAAGACGAAATAACTGATACGGTTTCGGAAACTGACACACCTAGTGTTATTTGACACCTTTTAAGACTCTCTCTACCCTTATGGTCTGGTGGACTGGACGGAGAACTCTTTGGATATACGCCCAGTCCTTTCGTTGTCAATCTTGACCTGTACCTTATTGTCTGACCAAGGTTTATCCTTTTCCTCATACAGTTCCGAAAAATAACAATGGGACGAATAAATTGAATATACGTCTCATGTAGTACTCTTTGTGACCCGACCTTCTTCGTGTTCGACCTTAGTTCTAACGGCCCTCTTTATAGTTATTGGAGTTTATACGTTTACTGTGGTGGGAATACCGTCTTTCACTTCTCCTTGAGTTTTCGGAGTACTACTTTCACTTTCTCCTCTCACTTTTTCAACCGAATTTCGAGTTGTAAGTCTTTTGCTTCTAGTACCGTAGACCAGGATAGTGAAGTACCCTTTATCTACCCCTTTGTCACCTTTTTCACAGTCTGAAATAAAAACCCCCGAGGTTTTAGTGACGTCTACCACTGGCGTCGGTACTTTAATTTTCTGTGAATGAGGAACCTTCCTTTCAATACTGGTTGGATCTATCGTATAAGTTTTCGTCTTCCAGGCAGATCAGTTTCGATACCAAAAAGGACACCAGTACATACCTACCCTCTCAACCTGACACTTCTTCCGACTCACGGCTTCTTGACTACGAAAACTTGACACCACAACCTCTTCTGAGAACTCTCAGGGAACTTGACGTTTCTCTAGGTCGGTCAGGTAAGACTTCCTCTAGTCGGGACCCTAAAGAAACCTTCCTTACTGCGATTTCGACTTTGAGGTGTGAAACCGATACAGTACGCTTCTCAACTGAGTAACCTTTTCTGAGACTACGACCCTCCCTAACCCTCGCCTTCCCCTTCCCCTGTTGGCTCCTACTCTACCGACCTACCGTAGTGACCGAGTTACCTGCACTCAGACTCACTTGAGACCCTCAACCACTACCTGTCCCTCCGGACCGCACGACGCTAAGTGCCCCAGCGCTTCTCAGCCTGTGATGACTCACTGACTTGACTTGACTTGACTTCAGTGAAGTCAAGATAGACTGAGAAACACTAGGATACGCAGATGCCCCAACGTGTCAATCTTTGTTGACTTCGCTGAATCGTCGTCATCGTCGTCGTCGTGACATCGGGTGGTACGAGGTGTCAGGTACTTTAGAGGTCCGTTCTTATGACCTCAGCCAACGGTACTGAAAGAGGTCCCCTAGAAGGGTTGGGTCCTTACCTTGCGTACAGAGAAGGTAGAGGACGTAACCGTCCGTCCAAGAAATGGTAATCGTGGTGGACCCTTCGAGGAGTACGATATCTCGGTACTTGGTTTATCAAGAGAAGACCAACGTCGGTCACTCCACTACTTTGTGGTTACCTTACCCTTTAGTTATAACTTATTACTTACCCATACCCACGACAATGAATGATTAGAAAGAATGGATAACTTGTTATTATGAATGTAGTATACTATAGACATAGTGTCACAAAATTTTAAAATTTAACACATAAAATTTCGGTCACGTTTAAAGGACTGTGAATCGTTTGTAAGTCATTTTAAACTCTCTCAAAAGACTTATAGTTCACAAGACCTTTGAAAAAGTTTTTGGTTCTTTCTCGTCAAAATTCCTGTGTCTTATCTATGTCTCTTTTGTAAGTATCCTTTGACTGTCGTTACCTTTTGTAAACCGTCACAAAATTTCCCTTAGTCTAGGGATGATCAAGTTATGTTAATTCTGTCTGTTGATACTTATGACTTTGTAAACTATCCCAGAGATAAATTTATTACCAAATACTATAATATCTCTTTTTTTTTTTGTTTTACAGAAACGATAACTATAATTCAAGGATTTTCTTCCTATACGGGTAGGACTCCGTCCAGAAACATCCTTTAGTCGTAATTTACTTACTTATCTACCTCTAATATAATTTGGATCTTTTGTTTGCTCCAGTCCGTCTACGATTAGTTTAGTAGTAAGGGGATGACTGTATCTTTACGAAAAATTACTAAGGTATAATCTAAAAGAGAGATGAATGTCTAAACATATTTTCAATCACACTAACTCATTGGGAATCGATAAATTTACAGATGTATTTGAAGGAATTTCTAAAAAGTCTTCAACATGTCTTCAACATTAATAGATCTGTATCACCTGTCTTACAATCATTCTTACACGTTAATTATAAGACTTCAAGGTAAAATCTCGTCTATTATAAAGTAAGAAAAACGAACAATCAAAACCGTCGATAAAGTTTTGAGTAGGAAGAGACATACCCGGTTGACAATTGACATGTATGAGACAATTACTAACATAATTCTCTTAATACCTTACACTGGTTTCAATCTCTTTGATGATATTAGTATTTGTTTTAATATATGTCCTTTTTTTTTTTACACAGAACCCGATTGTGGTCAGTCCCTGGGAGAACTACTGGTGTATACAAATATCTTTCTACTTTTTCTTTTATTTGTTTGTTTTTTTTTTGATTTCGACGAACCGGGATTTCTGGGATAGACCGAGTTAATTGTACTAATCAGACTCCAAAGATATATGGATTTGATTTAATAGTAAAATTAGTAACTATAAAAAATACGTTTTTATTAAATTCGTTTCAAATGAAAAGTAAAAAATTAATTACTGACCAATACATTTGTTCCGAGTTAAACGATTAACGTAACGTCGGTTATGGATAAATAGAGAACAAAATAACAATTATAAAATTTAATTTTCTAATAACGATTTAGAAAGATGGAAAGTGTAGATTGTTGAATAAAATAAGAAACTTCACATATTATCCTTTTTTAGCAATGTGATTTCAATACTACGTAAACTGTTACGTTTCAAACGTGGTTTATTTCAACTTGTCCATTCTTCCTAAAATAAGTCACGATAACTTTATCTCTCTCTTTCAGACTTGAATTGAGGTAAATTTACTTTCCAACCCTCTTTAAAATTCTCAACCCGAAATCCCTCTAGTGTTCGTAGTGTTCTAGTTTTTAGAAACAAACGATGGATCGAAACGGTTTTCTTTTTTACTTAGGAGAAGAACTACCCTCCGTCAAAATGTTAAACGTTACTCGATCCTTCAATCCTTAATCCGAGGATGGGAGGATATCTCTGATCTTCTACCCCGTAATAAAAGGAACTACTAAAATAAAGTTTTCCGATCGAGGGTCCTTAAACTCTTTCTGTCAGGACACGACATTTGATCGTTCTGTGAAAAATTTCCCAAATCTATGTTTCCCAGTCTCTTTCTTAAATATTAATGTTCAAAAATTAATGTTCGTAAATTTAATTTACGAGATACTTTTTTTACCACTCTCAGGGTCTCGACCCTTCTTTCTACAGATTTCAAGTCAGTCCGACTCCCCTTTCAATTCGAACACAATTAGTTTTTTAATTACCTGTTAACTAGATTCTGTCTTTTCCTTTTAAAATAAACTCGGTTGGACTTCTAAAATCGAACTCTCTGTCAGAAAGTCTTTTGAGACTTCTGATATGAGTAATCTTCAGTTTCGTGTCAATATGTTCAAAAATTCTGTTTCCTAATATTTAGTTTAATGTATTATAATTGTCAAATGTGTTAGGTCTAGATACGTTGTTAGGACATACACTGGGGAATGTTCTAATTTTCCCTTCTAATAGAAGATTTCTCAACACTGGGAAATCTTCTAATTGTTCTTTACAATAGAGACTTCTCATAGACCAATTACTCTAATGTGTTGTTTGTGATTTCCCCTCTCTTCTCCAGGTCTACCCGTTTCCTTTAAAAATATGACTTTAAAAAGAACAGAACGGTGTTTATCCTTAACATAAAGGAGTCATTAGAACCAGTATACAAAAGGGTTCTCTCTCATGGAAGGAATTCCCGTCACTCTCTGACTTATATGTGTCCCTGTTTCCTGACACGTAATAATTTTTAAATAATTTTTGTCCTGAGACTGAGTATTGAAGACGTCGTTGTCTAGTCCTGAACTACGACCGTCGAAGGGATTCAAAACGGGGTGCAGACTTTACCCTTAGGTTTAAGAACAAGCACCTCGGTTTCCTGCTTAAAGTGTTTATACGTTTGTGTCATCGTCCATTCGTCCCAAATAAAATCTCTCTCTCTCACATTTCTAGAGTCGTATCTGTGACTCTCCACACTGCACGGGTCATTTTATCCTTAATATCACTTCCTCCTTTGTCTTGTTCGAGGTAGAACTTTCGTCCTGAGGTAGAACCCGGTCTGACACCTGAAACTCGATATACGGGTTATAGATACCTTTACTGTATGGTTGACCTTTTGGTCTTGAGGTTCTTCCTTCTCGGGGTCCTGAGGATGCATCTGTGAGTCAGTGGATTTTCTTATGAGATTAATAGACAGATTGGTTTATCTTAGTATTTAAGATAATACGAATAATCCTATACGACGATTCAGTGAAGTCAGTACAAGTTGAGACACGTTGGGGTGTCTGTCGTCTGGTGGTCCGAAGGGGTAGGGACCCTAAGAGGTCCGTTCTTGTGACCTCACCCAACGGTAAAGGAGGAGGTTACGTACTTTCACTTTTCACTTTCTCTTCAACGAGTCAGCATAGACTGAGAATCGCTGGGGTACCTGACGTCGGGTGGTCCGAGGAGTCAGGTACCCTAAAAGGTCCGTTCTTATGTCCGGATAACTATTAACAGGTGACAATTGATGGATCCGAGTTCCGTATACTTAATACACAATTGAAACATAGAAGGAAAAAAGACTGATCAAAGTCCCTTAAACCCCTCCACCCAAATCCGTACATGTGAATCCCATGTATTCCAAAAGTGTTTTTGATCAACCCCAGCGACCGATTCTCCTCTGAGACGGAACCCGGGTGACCACATTATTTGACGTGAGGTGATAGCCGTAACAGGAAGACTCACTCAAACAAAGGGTCTTGCGTACCGATGTTGTTTAGATGGTATCTCTCAATCAAGGATACATTTCTTTCTGAAACTGTAATAGTACCAAATGACCTCTTTCTTCAGTTATTATATCAAATCGTGAATCGGACTTAGTGAAATAAAAAACACTGAAATCTGTTAAATTGTAGCATCCGAAGAGTTAAGAATGGAGTAGTTACCTCATAAGTAAGTTAAAACCTTAATAAACTTACATTCAATCTACTACAAACACTGGTGACAAAAAGAAAGAGACACTCCTTTCACTTTACAAACCTTCCTCGGTTGCAGGACACCTGAATTACGATTTTTCTATGTTTAATTGGAATTTCATGACGAGTTATTTAACCAATTACTAAGAAACAAAGATAGATATCTTTGACATGGGTTTCATCAAATTTAAGAACATGTCATTGACTCTTTTCATAGGTCCCTTTTTACNTTTTTTTTTTTTTTTTTTTTTTTTTGGAGTCCGTTCGGTAACAATACGTTAACTTGGACTTTTACATGTTTATTGTAAGGACCCGTTGTTGGTTTCGACGGTCCAACAGGACGACGATCACTGGACTTTGGTGACTCAGTCGACACGTCAAAAAAAAAAAAAAAAGAAAAGAGGTTCAATATAAAATCATCTATGACGTTGGTGGGTTAAGTGTTTTCGTTTGTCCATTTTTTATATTTGTCACAATAAAGGTGTCAACGAGAGTCAGGAGAGACCAGGACTGGGAGGTAGACCCTTATGGTGGTCTATATTCGGGAACACAATCAAAGAATAACTTGAATTGTCCCAACAACAACGACAAAAAATTTATATTAAATAAATAAACATCGACACGACTCTGACCAACATCGACGTACCCGAAAAGAGATCAACACCGTTCGCCCCCGACGAGAGATCAACACCACGCGTCCGAAGAATAACGTCACCGAAGAGAAAACCCTCGTACACGAGACCCCGGTCACCCGAAGTCATCAACACCGAGGGACCGACATCTCGTGTCCGAGTCGTCAACATAAACTCTACACGAATCAACGAGGTTCCGTACACTCTAGAAGGACCTAGTCCCTAGTTTAGGGATAAAGTACGTAACCGTCCGTCTAAGAAATTGTGACTTGGTGGTCCCTTCGAGTGGGTCCCTTCAAAAATTTACTACTTTTATATATAATTAGGAAAGTGAAAAAATACCTTGTATCCTATCTTATGGAAAGAACTTGCTGAACTAAAATGTGAACTGTCAGAAATGGAGTCAAGTCAAGCCAACTCAACGAGTCATCACAGGATGAGAAACGCTGGGGTACTTAACGTCATGCGGTCCGGAGAGACAGGTAGTGGTAGTGGGCCTCAAGTAAGTCTGAGTACAGGTAGCTCAGGCACTACGGTAGGTCGGTAGAGTAAGAGCCAGTAGGGTAAGAGGAGGACGGGGGTTAGGGAGGGTCGTAGTCTCAGAAAAGGTTACTCAGTTGAGAAGAGTACTCCACTGGTTTCATGACCTCGAAGTCGAAATCGTAGTAAGGAAGGTTTCTTGTGGGTCCTGACTAGAGGAAGTCTTACCTGACCAACCTAGAGGAACGTCAGGTTCCCTGAGAGTTCTCAGAACAGGTTGTGGTGTCAAGTTTTCGTACTTAAGAAGCCGCAAGTCGAAAGAAGTGTCAGGTTGTGAGTGTAGGTATGTACTCGTGTCCTTTTTGGTATCGGAACTGATCTGTCTGGAATCATCCGTTTCATTACAGAGACGAAAACTTATATGATAGATCTAACCATTATTGAAAATAAGGATCCTGATTCGTAGAAAATTAAAGTACCGACGTCCGTGGTAGACGTCACTAAAACCTCGGGGGGTTTTATTTCAGACTGTGACAAAGGTGACAAAGGGGTAGGTAAAGGGTACTTCACTACCCTGGTCTACGATACTAGAAGTAAAAGACTTACAACTCGAAGTTCGGTTGAAAAAGTGAGAGGAGAAATTGAAAGTAGTTCTCTGAAAAATGGAGGAGAAGTGAAAGACGGTATTCCCACCACAGTAGACGCATAGACTCCAATAACTATAAAGAGGGTCGTTAGAACTAGGGTCGAACACAAAGAAGGTTGGGTCGCAAAGAGTACTACATGAGACGTATCTTTAATTTATTCGTCCCACTGTTATATGTCGGAACTGCATGAGGAAAAGGATAAACCTTGGTCAGACAACAAGGTACAGGTCAAGATTGACAACGAAAGGACTGGACGTATGTATAAAGAGTTGTCCGTCCAGTTCACCAGACCATAAGGGTAGAGAGTCTTAAAAGGTGTCAACTAACGCTAGGTGTGTCAGTTTCCGAAACCGTATCAGTAAGTTCGTCTTTATCTACAAAAAAAGACCTTGAGAGAACGAAAAAGGTACTAGGTCGTCTACAACCGTTAAACTAGAGACCAAGGAGACGGAAAAGATTTTGGTCGAACTTGTAGTCCCTCAAGTGTCAAGTACATAACGACTTCGGACCGAACCTTTTAAAACTCGTAATGAAATGATCGTACACTCTACTCACGTGAACACACCATAAAACTCGTAAGAAAACGTAATGGAAAGAAACCTTAACCTTACTTTTGACTGAAAAAGGTCAGGACACCGGTGACGACTCAAAAGGTTTAAACGACCGTATAACTCACGTCGTGAAAGTGTCGTAATAGAAAGTCCTAAACTTTGTTGAGTTGACCTTAAGGTAGTGGAGGTGATCGAAACAAGAATCGCTACGAAAGACTCCGGGTGAACTGAAGAGTAAGGTTCTACAGACCGAGATCTAATCACTAGTGTAGTAGTACTAGTAGACCCAGCAGTTCTAAAAAAAAACATGTCAAGAAGGCACATAAGAACGGTGGAGAAGAATTATAAAAGACGAAGACAATCCAGGTCTGGTAAAAACAGGAAATAACTCGGGTAGAAACGTACTTTACAAGGGAACCGTAGAGATTAAAAGAACTTCTCTAGAGATCAGAAAGGGTAAGACAAGAAAAGGAGATAAATAAACGTAACTAGAGACTTTTTCCGAAAGAATAGAGAAGAACGATAAGAAACCTTGAGACGTAAGTCTACGAATGTAGAAAGAAAAAGAGGAAACGAAAAGTGGAGAGAAGAAAAGTGTCGATAAATTTTTTCGAAGGTAAAACCCTCCGAGGTTTTAGTGACGTCTACCACTGCTGTCGGTACTTTAATTTTCTGTAAACGAGGATCCTTCCTTTCAATACTGGTTGGAGCTATCGTATAAGTTTTCGTCTCTGTAATGAAACGGTTGTTAACAGGCAGATCAGTTCCGGTACCAAAAAGGTCATCAGTACATACCTACACTCTCAACCTGACACTTCTTTCGACTCGTGGCTTTTTAATTACGAAAACTTGACACCACAACCTGTTCTGAGAACTCTCAGAGAACCTGACGTTCCTCTAGGTTGGTCAGGTAAGACTTCCTCTAGTCGGGACCCACGAGAAACCTTCCTTACTACGATTCCGACTTCGAGGTCATGAAACCGGTGGAGCACACTTCTCAACTGAGTAACCTTTTCTGAGACTACGACCCTCCCTAACCCCTGTCCTCCTCTTCCCCTGCTGTCTCCTACTCTACCGAACTACCATAGTGGTTGAACTACCNACATACCTACACTCTCAACCTGACACTTCTTTCGACTCGTGGCTTCTTAATTACGAAAACTTGACACCACAACCTGTTCTGAGAACTCTCAGAGAACCTGACGTTCCTCTAGGTTGGTCAGGTAAGACTTCCTCTAGTCGGGACCCACGAGAAACCTTCCTTACTACGATTCCGACTTCGAGGTCATGAAACCGGTGGAATACACTTCTCAACTGAGTAACCTTTTCTGAGACTACGACCCTCCCTAACCCCTGTCCTCCTCTTCCCCTGCTGTCTCCTACTCTACCGAACTACCATAGTGGTTGAACTACCTGCACTTAAATCCACTTGAGAGCCTCAACCACTACCTGTCCCTCCGGACCGCACGACGTCAAGAACCCCAGTGTTTCTCAGCCTGTACTGACTCGCCGACTTGACTTGACTTGACTAGAAGTGAATAAACACATATGCACATACGTACATCACAAAACTTTTTTTTTAAAAAAACTAACATTTATACATGATGTTAAATACAATGTCTATAGGTAAGAACACGTAAACAAAAGTCCAAAAACAGTGATACTCGTTACGATGACACTTATTTTTATATGTAACCAGTAAAGTCACGACACGAGAGGACAAGGAAGGAGTTACGTATTATACACAGATTATAGATATCTTAGTTAAGAGTCACTTCCTTAACGACTTAATCTTCCATCTCTGGATCTAAATCTGTATCTATATCTGTTTATATCTGTGTGTCTATGTCTATGTGTGTATTTATTATTTTTAATGATGTACACAAAATTTCCATAGTTTAGAGCAAGAGACTAAAAGTTAAATACAAGGATAGTCACCCAAATAGGTGTAGAAGTGTTTGTATTTCATAATAATTTGAAATCCGAAAAAGTTTCGACTCTCCATTTTTAGTCAGAGAGTCACATGACAATTTTATTTCTTCCTCTGGTAATCTGACTCCTCAGAGATTACAATACTGTCGCTTACGTTCGTGTGATTTTAGATTCAGACACTTACGTCTTAATATTTTATCTTTGGATACCTGTTGTTTAATGTTGTCGGATCCGAAATTTGATATCGTTCAGTCATTAAAATAAAAACGAAACGAAGGTATGGAAAAGTTGTATTCAGACAGGGACTCAGGATAATCATCTCGGGAGTTGGTGAAGACGGAAGGGAACACCGAGTCGACCATTTCTTAAGTGGACGTTACGTCCTCTGGACCAAAGCTAGGGACCCAACCCATTCCATTCCATTCCACTTCAGCGAGTCAGTACAGGCTGAGAAACGCTGGGGCATCTAACATCGGATGTTCCGAGGAGGCAGGTACCCTAAAAGGTTCGTTCATGACCTCACCCAACGGTAAAGGAAGAGGTCTCCTAGAAGGGTTGGGTCCCTAGTTCGGGCCCAGAGGGTGTAACATCCGTCTGCAAAATGGTAGACTCGGTGGGATTTCTTCCCTTTCCCATGGGTAGGTATAAGACCGGACCTCTTAAAGTACTTGACATATCAGGTACCTCAGTGTCTCTCAGTCTGTACCGACTCGTTGAAAGTGAGTCTGGTGAAGACCAAACCACAACGGGTTAAACTAAGGTAAAAACGAGTTTATATGAGAATTGTAAAATTTATAAGAAAAAGTCAAATAGAACATTATTATTAAAATTTCATATACATAAAAACAAAAGAATAAAAATAAAAGAGTCCCAAATAACCAAAATAAGACTCTCTATAAGTTATGAAAAAAAGGATTCAAATTACATAACAATAAACTTGGGACACAAAAGTATTGAGACAATCAAATATAAAATTTTTTTAGTTAAAAATTTTCGAAGAAATACGTGATCCCTATTATTGGAAGACATAGTTATTCACATCATTTAAAAGAGATGTTTAAAGATATTTACATAGATGTAGGTATACATAGATGTAAATGAAGATGTATAACTTACTTATAAAGTCGGAAAAGAAATACCGAAATCTTTAAAAAGGAGAGAAATATTCATTTTTACCTCAGAGGTTGTCAAAGAAATATAACAATACAAAGAATAAAATTTATGAACTCATCAAAACCTCAAAACGAAGTAGAAAAATCAATAACTATACTAAAAAAAGAGGTGTTACAGTTAATCACCTTTACAGTTACAGTTACAGTTAATAGAGTTCGTATAAATAAGGGTGTATAACCCTATTATGGAATTTGTATGAGATTTAACCGTTTATATAAATTCACATAAATATTTAAAAGAAAAAAGGGTAATAAGACAGAAATATACGATCATTATATGTCGAAATTCTCTAATCAGGATAACGTACATTAACTAAGACGATATTCTTAAAATGAAAAACTATGATAATCAGTATATAAATATGAATATAACCGAGTAATATTAATATACACAGTTTATAAAATTTTCCTGCATATAAAATTACATTATCTATGTTTGATATTTCAGTACCTCCGAAAGACTAAATCCTTTTTATTTTGTAGTAAAAAACACCACCAATAATAACATCAATAACAAGAATTGTTCGACATGTCTATAAAGACCACTTTTTACAGTTCTTGTTCAACATAAAGTTCCCCATCTGTTATAAATTGTACATTCCGATAACTAAGACCATTTTATCATTCCTTAAAGTAAATGTCCACGAAAAGTTAGAGTTTAATAACGTCAATAACTTATTGATACAAAATATCGAGTTTTTGCTCTATGTCTCAGACAAGTGTGACAAAGAGTTTTAACCAAACCTTTCTTTATTTTAATTCTCATTCATTTAAATTGAATTATATTTACAAGTAAATTTCATTTCTTAAGACAGTTTCTTTTTACTGATTCATTAGAGAGTCCAATGTGTTAGAACCAAAGACTAACCTATAATGGTACTGTACCTCCTCAAATATTTTTTCCGTCAAAATGTGAATGTATATGTGACTAAGTCCCAGTTGATCATAACTAATTACGAACGTCTAACCTATTACACGACTATTCGTGAAGTATATAATATGTAAATTTACGCTGACATTGACACACTGTTTTCCTTATAAAAGTCATACAATACTTAATAAATTTCATTTGATTCTTCAATTAGTCGTCGAGGGTTCACCTCCTCGATTCTAAAATTAGTAACAAGACCTTAAAGTCGGTCCAATAGAGAGGTAGTGTTTTAAAGGAATAAAAAAATCTCACCAATTTCACTATCTTTTTTTAGTAAGAAACAAGAAAGAGATCACTACAAAGTTCATTAATAGTCGTAACTGTTCCTTTATATATAAGAAACAGATAAACAAAAGAATTGGCTCCGTAAGACTTTGAATTTATTGACGTAGATAACAAATGACCAGTTTATTTGACCGGTAAAAGATCGAGTGTTACCTCTGATTTATAAACGGTGACCATAGTAACATCACGGGTTAATTACCTTATTTTAGACCAGACGAAACAATTAATGTGAAAATTTCAATCCGAAAAACACTCCTATATCCACAACTGACAAAAAAAATACAAAGGAAACGTCTTACCGTTTTATACTATTTAAAACTTATGTAATCTTAAAATTTGGAAAGGTAATTTTCTAACATTGGAGAGTTGTAGATTTAAAGAAATAAATAAACGTAAGTTCAGATTCTAGACTTGAGTCAGCACAGGTTGAGAAACGTGTGTCTGTACTTAATTATTAATTGAAATCTACAACTAGTCAACACATACATATAAATTCACTAAAATAAAATATACTTAAAGTATAAACTGATTCAATATATAAATGTATTAAGTTTAAATATTTTTCTTGATTTTACATTAGTCACTTCTCACCTCAGAGAGTGGGGGTGGGTACTACGGGTCACACGTTAATCTCGAGTTACTCTTGACTTTCAATTAGTCTCGTCTCGACACAGAAGGAGAGTGACAGAAGTACCTTAGTGATGGTTAATAGTTATATAGAGAAATCTTTTAAACTTTCATTTATATATAATAAAAATTTTTATTATTGAAAAGTATTCATGAGAAAAAATATTAGACCGAGAAACGTTAATTGTTATATATAACCTTTAAATCGGTATAGTTATGTATCCTTAGTTATGTATCCTTGAAAAAAAAAATTACGAATTCAACTAACGTAAGGGACACAGTTACAGTGTTAATAACGTGGATAAGGTTAATATTTTAAAACAATAATGGTTTTTAATTTTTTTCTATTTTTTATTTCGGAGTGGATCTTGTATATAGTTAAATGTTTATAGATTGTATAGTACCCTTCATATTAAACATCTATAATGGTCAACGGAAGTTGTCCCAAGACACTGTTAAATAATAAAAAAAAAGGAAAAAATTTTCAAACTTAAATAAAAAAACAACTTCTTATTAACGAAATGTCTTAAAATAACAAAAGACAGTTTGGATTTGTACTTAGTCGGGATTCATACGTGTATAGGGGAAAGTTTGGAGGGAGAATAGATGGAGGGGGGATAGATGGAGGGGTAGGGTGTGGAGATCCAACTATCTCTCGGGAACAAACTCAAAGGACTCGGTATGTCTTTTAAGGGTAACCGACAGATAAAATGTATACGATTATATTCAAAGGTACAATGAGGAAGGTATGTAGAGTGGGAGAAGAGGGGAGAGGGGTACAGGTATTCAGATAAGAGATACCGACAAAGAGGTAACGAAGGGTCATTTATTTAAGAAGTCATGGTAAAAAAAATCTAAGGTATACACACATAATCTTACGATATAAATAGAAAGAGTTATTCTGAGTGAATTGAGACATATTACCTAAGATCCGAGTAAGTCGAGTAGTCTGACTGAGTTTACGTAAGTGAAAATACCGACTCATTATAAGGTAACACATGTATATGGGGTTGAAGAAATAGGTAAGTAGACAGTTACCTGTAAATCCGACGAAGGTACAAGATCGATAACATTTATCACGACGTTACTTGTTACCCTATGTACACACAAAAGTTAAAGTCAAAGGAGTCCCATATACGGATACCCACCCTAACGACCCAGTATACCACCAAAATAAGGATCAAAAATTTCCTTAGAGGTATAGTAGAAGGTATCACCGTTTTAGTTAAATGTAAGGGTGGTCATGACGTTCTCTCAAGGGAAACGAGGTGTGGGAGAAGTCGTAAATAACAATGATCTAAAAACTACTACCGATAGTTCCGGTAGGTGTTCTTTTTTATATACGTCTTTCCGTTTTACGATCAGACTACTCCGGAATGTTTATCGACTGTTTTCTTCTCTTACAAGAAGAGAAGACACCGTTTCCTCTTTTCCTTTGTATATGGATACACTCACCTCTCAAGGTTTTTTGTCGTTCCACTCTATTCTTTCGGAAGGAGTCACTAGTTACGTTTCTTTATCTCCTTTTGTTATCTTACCCTTTCGGATCTCAAGAGAAGTTCTTTTAATCTCTATGGTTCCCTTGTAAAGTACGTTTCTACCAGTGTCATTTCTTGTCTTTACCATACCTGGATTGTCTTCGTCTTCTATGATTGTCCTCCACCGTTCTTGTGTTTCTTCTTGATATGTTTCTTCTAGAAGTACTCGGTCTACTGGTGCTACCACACTAGTGAGTGGATCTCGGTCTACAGGATCTTATACTTCATATCACCGGGAATCCTTTGTAGTGATACTTGTTTCGATCACCTACACTACCTTAAGGTCAACTCGATAAAGTTTAGGATTTTCTACTACGACACTTTCACGACGTGAGTTATACGGTCGTTTAAACCTTTTGATTCGTCACCGGTGTCCTGACCTTTTTCAGTCAAAAGGAAGGTTATGGTTTCTTTTCGTTACGGTTTCTTACGAGATTGAAGGTATGTTAACGTAAGTAGAGTGTACGATCGCTTCATTACGAGTTTTTAGAGGTTCGGTCCGAAGTTGTCATACACTTGACACTTGAAGGTCTACAAGTTCGACCTAAATCTTTTTCGTCTCCTTGGTCTCTAGTTTTACGGTTGTAGGTGACCTAGTACCTTTTTCGTTTTCTCAAGGTCTTTTTGTAGTTGAAAACGAAATGATTGATACGGTTTCGAAAACTGACACACCTATTGTTGTTTGACACCTATTAAGAATTTTCCTACCCTTATGGTCTGGTGGAGTGGACGAAAGACTCCTTAGACGTACGTGCAATTCTATGTTATCAATCTTAACCTGTACCTTCTTGTGTGACCCAGGATTAGCCCTGTTCTCACATCCTTCCGACATATCATATAATAGTGGGACGAATAAATTGAATATACGTCTCATGTAGTACGTTTTACAGTCCAACCTACTTCGTGTTCGTCTTTAGTTCTAACGACCCTCTTTATAGTTATTAGAGTCCATGTGTCTAATGTGGTGGGAATACCGTCTTTCACTTCTTCTTGATTTCTTGGAGAACTACTTTCACTTTCTTCTCTCACTTTTTCAACCGAAATTTGAGTCGTAAGTCTTTTGTTACTAGTACCGTAGTCCAGGATAGTGAAGTACCATTTATCCATCCCTTTGTTACCTTTGTCACAGTCTGAAATAAAAAAACCCGAGGTTTTAGTAACGTCTACCACTGACGTCGGTACTTTAATTTCCTGTGAACGAGGAACCTTCTTTTCGACACTAGTTGGATTTATCATATAATTTTTCGTCTCTGTAAAAAATGGTTGTTTCAAGGTAGGTTAGTTTCGATACAAAAAGGGTCATCAGTAAATACCTACACTCTCAACTTTATATTTCTATAGACTCGTGGTTTCTTAACTACGAAAACTTGAAACCACGACCTCTTTGAGAACTCTCAGGGAACCTGACGTTCCTCTAGGTTGGTGAGGTAGTATGTCCTTTAGTCAGGACTAATAAGTAACCTTCCTGACTACGACTGGACTTTGACGTTATAAATCGGTGGACAACCCTTCGTGGTTGAGTAAACTTTTCTGGGACTACGACCCTTTCTAACTTCCGTCCTCCTCTTCCTCTGTTGTCTTCTACTCCACCAACCTACCGTAGTAGTTTCACTACCAGTGCTCAAACTCATCCGAGTTCCTCAACCACCACCTGTCCTTTCGTACTTTACGACATCAGGTACCCCAACGTTTCTCGACGTGTGCTTACTCGTTGACTTGATTCGACTATGACTGGTACCACGCCACTATAGAGTAACATCAACACTAAACGTAAGAGATTATTACTCACTACAACTCCTATAAAAGTATATAAACGATCGGTAGAAATACAGAAGAAATCTCTTTACAGACAAATCCAGAAAAAGGGTAAAAAACTAACCCAACAAACGAAAATACCGTAACTTAATAAACTCGTCGAACATAATAAAACTTTAATTAGGAAACAATCAACAAAGTAACGTAATAAAAGAGGGTAAGACTCCCAACAGAAAAGTGGAACGAATATTAAAGGAAACGACACGTTTTCGAAAATAAAAAAATAAAATAAAAAAAAAATTGTCGTGTTCTTATATTGAAATAAATGGGCTATGTAATATTAGGGTATTCAAACCCAACATAAATAAAGTACTAAAACTAAAAAAATTATATTTAAATAAAATTAACCTCCAATTAATGAAATGTTATAACATAACCAAAACGGTATGTTGTTGAACTTAGGCGGCGTCCATATGTGCACAAGAGGTAGGACTTGGGGGGAGGGAGAAGAGAGGGACATGGTAGGGAGACCCAGTAGGGTCACGTGGTAGGGGTTCGTAGGTTATAGTACGTAGTTTGGACCTGACCGCTAAGCAAAGTATATACTATAATATGTACAAAGTTACGGTAAGAGGGTTTAGTAGGGTGGGAGAGGGAGAGGGTCTCTCAGGTTTTCTGATATGTAGACACAAAGAAAACGACAGAGTGTATGTCCTAATAACAATGGTAGAAAGATTTAAGGTATATGTACACAATCATATGACAGAACCACAAAAAGAAAGACCGAATGAAGTGAGACACATTATCCGAGGTCAAAGCAGGTGGAGCAATTTTGACTAAGTTTACATAAGAAAAATTACCGACTCTTATGAGGTAACACATATACATGGTGTCGAAAGAATAGGCAAGTAGACGACTACCTGTAGATCCAACGAAGGTACAGGACCGATAATATTTGTCACGACGCTACTTGTAACCCCATGTGCACAGAGCAAGTTAAGACCAAAGGAGTCACTAAAAACTCTAAAATTATAAATTTCGATCGAGTTCAAAGTTTTATTAGAGTCAAGTATTAAAGTTCGTGTACGTCGTGGGTCTTCACAGGTCGTGTTTTCTTCATTGATGACAGTCGAGAAGAAAAACAATAATAATGAATATTTGAGTTTTGTTCGTAAGTATGTTGAAACATGGATTACCGTATGACTTCCAACTTGTCATCCTTTCAATTATTATGTATGAAAATTTTGAAAGTCATATATATATATAAAATTTTATTTAAATAAAATTAACCTCCAATTAATGAAATGTTATAACANACGCTACTTGTAACCCCATGTGCACAGAGCAAGTTAAGACCAAAGGAGTCACTAAAAACTATAAAATTATAAATTTCGATCGAGTTCAAAGTTTATTAGAGTCAAGTATTAAAGTTCGTGTACGTCGTGGGTCTTCACAGGTCGTGTTTTCTTTATTGATGACAGTCGAGAAGAAAAACAATAATAATGAATATTTGAGTTTTGTTCGTAAGTATGTTGAAACATGGATTACCGTATGACTTCCAACTTGTCATCCTTTCAATTATGTATGAAAATTTTGAAAGTCATATATATATATAATTTTATTTAAATAAAATTAACCTCCAATTAATGAAATGTTATAACATAACCAAAACGGTATGTAATTGTACTTAGGCGGTGTCCATATGTGTACAAGGGGTAGGACTTGGGAAAAAAAAAAAATTAAAAAATAAAAAAAAATTTAAAATCGTAGAAATTAAGAATGTACGCACTGCATCCCACGTCGAACGAACCCCGACCACGTACTCCTACTGGGTACAAACGTTTTCGAAAATTTAAATTAGTCCAAGGTGAAAAAAAAATGTAAACGAAAATAAAGACAATGAGATCCTCCATCTAGTTCTCCTAAAACGAAAGTAAATACAATAGCTCACACGACAGATACAAAAAGAGATTCTCAAAATATCAAAGACCAGAATATAAATTCCGAAATTAGGTAAAACTCAAATAGAGACACATACCACAATCCTTCACAAGATTAAAGTAAGAAAATGTACATCGACAGGTCAAAAGGGTCGTGGTAAATAACTTCTCCGATAGAAACGGGGTGACATATAAGAAACGGAGAAAACAGTTTTGATTTCATGGGTTTATACGTACCAAATGAAGACTCGGAAGATAGAACAAGGAAACCAGATATAAAGACAAAAACACGGTCATGGTTTGACGGAACTACTGACATCGAAACATCATATTAGACTTCAGTCCTTCTAACTAAGGAGGTCAAGGCAAGAAAGAGTTCTGACGAAACCGATAAGTCCCAGAAAACACACAAGTATACTTAATACTTTAAAAAAAAGATTAAGACACTTTTACGGTAACCATTAAACTATCCTTTAAGCAGGTTAGACATCTAACGTAAACCATCATATCAGTAAAAGTGTTATGGTAAAGAACGATAGGTCTTTGTACTTTATAGAGAAGTAGACAAATAAAACAGGAACCAAAGAAAGTAGTCATAGAATATTAAAGGACACATGTCAAAAAAACAGAGGAATCCATTCAAATAAGGATATATAAATAAAGAAAAACACCGTTACCACTTACCCTAACTAGGGAATTAAAGAGAAAGAAAGTAACAAAGATATATCTTTAAGTTCACTAAAGACACATAACCACAACATAAGACGTTGAAACGATTAAAGTGACTAATCGAGATCATTAAAAGACTATGATAGAAATCTCTAAAGATACATGTCATGACATAGTAGTCGTTTTTCACTCTCGAAATGAAGAGACTAGAGTTAAGGAAAATAAATAAAAAGAAGAAACTAGAGACATCGATCCTGAAGGTCTAGATACAACTTATTATCACCCCTTTCACCCGTGGGAACAGAATAAGGACTAGATCACCCCTTCGAAAGTCATCTTATTCCAAACGACATCCGAATAGTATATACCGGAAATGATACAACTCTGTCCAAAAAGATATGGGTAAAAAACTTCTCAAAAGTAATATTTACCCACAACTTAAAACAGTTTCCTATACAGACGTAGATAACTCTAATAGTATACCAAAAATAGAAAATTAAACAATTATACCATATATTGTAACAAACTAATCGTGTATAACTTCTTAGGAAGGTAAGGACCTTATTTGGGTTGAACTAGTACCCACCTACTCGAAAACTACACAACGACTTATGACAAATGATTTTAAAACAACTCCTATAAACGTAGATACGGATAGTCACTATAACCGGACATCAAAAGAAAAAATAGAACAGAAATAGACCAAAACCATAGTCCCACTATCAGGAGTATCTTAGTACAACCTTCACAAGGAAGGACACGTTAAAAAACTTTCTTAAAACATTTCCATCAGTAATCGAGAAGAGATTTATTTACCAACTATGTTAAAACGTCACTTCAGTAGACCAGGACCCGAAAACAAAAAATCCTTTAAAAATTAGTGTCGAAGTTAATATCATGAACATCGACCCAACAAGTATTAAAGATACAGAAGGACCAAGTCAGAAGCTTCTAACTTGAAAAGATTCCTAGACAGGTAAAGAAGGTCCAATAGGTAAAATAACGGTATATGAACAGGTATTATCAGAGAATCTCAGTAGACATAAAAATGTAAGAGACAACCAGTCAAGTCAAGTCAACGAGTCAGAACGGACTGAGAAACACTGGGGTACTTGGTGTCGTACGGTCCGAAGGGACAGGAAGTGTTTGAGGAACTCAGCTGGGTTTGGGTACAGGTGACTCAGCCACTACGGTAGGTTGGTAGAGTAGAAGACAGCAGGGGAAGAGGAGAACGGGAGTTAGAAGGGTCGTAGTCCCATAAAAGTTGATTCAGTTAAGAGGTGTAGACCACTGGTTTCATAACCTCAAAATCGAAGTTGTATTCAGGAAGGTTACTTGTCTGTCCTAACTAAAGGGAATCCTACCTGAACAATCAAGAGGAAGAACGTCAGGTTTCCTGAGAGTTCTCAGAAGAGGTTGTGGTGTCAAGTTTTCGTACTTAGAGAACCGTGAGTCGAAAGAAATATCAAGTTTAGAGTGTAGGTATGTATTGGTGACCTTTTTGGTATCGGAACTGATCTACCTGGAAACAACCGTTTCATTACAAAGACGAAAAATTATACGATAGATCCAACCAGTATTGAAAGGAAATTCCTCATTCGTATAAAATTAAAGTACTGACGTTAGTGGTAGACGTCGCTAAAAACCTCGGATCCCTTTTTTTTTTTTTTTAGGCGGTGAGAGATGTGAAAAAGGGGTAGATAAACGGTACATCACTACCCTGACCTACGGTACTAGAATCAAAAGACTTACAACTCGAGATTCGGTTGAACAAGTGAGGGGAGAAAGTGAAAATAGTTCTCCGAGAAATCAAGAAGAAGTGAAAGACGGTATTCCCACCGTAGTAGACGTATAGACTCCAATAACTATAAAGAGGACCGTTAAAACTAAGGTCGAACTCAAAGAAGGTCAGGTCGTAAAGAGTACTACATGAGACGTATATTCAATTTATTCGTCCCACTGTTATATGTCGGAACTGCATGAGGAAAAGGATAAACCTCGGTCAGACAACAAAGTACAGGTCAAGATTAACAACGAAGGAGTAGACGTATGTCTAAAAAGTTCTCTGTTCAGTCCACCACACCATAAGGGTAGAGAAAGTCTTAAAAGGTGTCAAATAACACTAGGTGTGTCAGTTTCCAAAACCGTATCAGTTATTTCGTCTTTATCTACAACAAGACCTTGAGAAAACGAAAAAGGTACTAGGTCGCCTACAACCGTTAAACTAGAGACCAAGGAGACGGAAAAGATTTTGGTCGAACTTGTAGACCTTCAAGTGTCAAGTGCATAACGATTTCGGAGCGAACGTTTTAAAATTCGTAAAAAAAAAGGATGATCGAACACTTTACTCACGTTAACACGCGATCAAACTCGTAAGAAACTGTAACGGAAAGATACCCTAACCTTACTTTTGACTGGAAAAGGTCAGGACACCGGTGACGAATCAAAAGGTTTAAACGACCGTATAACTCATATCGTGAAAGTGTCGTAGTGGAAAGTCCTAAACTTGATCGAGTTGACCTTAAGGTAGTGGAAGTGATCGAAAAGAATGTCACTACGAAGGATTCCGGGTGAACTGAAGTGTAAGGTCCTGCAGACCGAGGTCCACTTACTAGTGTGGTAACACTAATAGACCCAACATTTCTAGAAAAAACACGGCAAGAAGACACATAAGAACGGTGAAGAATTATAGAAGACGAAGACAATCCGGGTATGGTAAAGACAGGAAATAACTCGAGTAAAAACGTATTTTACAAGGGAACCATAGAGATTAAAAGAACTTCTCTAGAGATCAGAAAGGGTTAGATAACAAAAGGAGATAAAGAAACGTTACTAGCGACTCCTTCCAAAAGAATAGAGAGGAACGACAAGAAACCTTGAGATGTAAGTTTACCCATATAGAAAGAAAAAGAGGAAACGAAAAACTAAGGGAAGAAACGTGTCCATAAACATTCCGGAGGAGTCTTTTGGTAAAACGAAAAAACGTAAATAAAAGGAACCCCTACCAGAATTAAGGACAGAGGACATGTTACAGTGTTTGGAGACAGGTATCAAGTAGTCCGTGAGACAGATAGTCTAGATCAGGGAATTTAGATAAAGAATGAAGGTGACATGTCAGTATTCCCTAACTCATTCCAGTATGAACTTACCGGGTCACCAAAAGAGGTGACAGAAGTTAAAGTCAGACTTAAACCATTATTCCTCAAGTACTAGACTCGGTGTCAGTCGAGGACCAGAACAAAAACAACTGACATATCTCGAAGAGGTAGAAACCGACGTTTTTTATATTAGTCAGACTAAAGAAACAACTGGTAGACCACTACAGGTACACATCTCAGAAGAGAACACAACAATCTTTTCCCAAAAACAATACTGGTCACGTAAGAGAACCATCTTGAGAAAATCGGAAGTGGGACGATTGTCCGTTTCAACATTGGAAAGGAAACAGTAAAGATGAAAACAACTAAACTAAGAAGAGAGAAAAAAGGAACTACTCAGACCGATATCCAAGTAGTTAATACAAATAGAAGAGTTTATTAGTTGAAAATCAAAATAATTATAATTGATAACAAAGAAAGTAAAGAAAAAGTAAATAAAGACGAGTCTAGAAATACTAAAGAAAGAAAGATGATTAAAACCCCTAAAAACAAGAAGAAAAAGGTCAACATAATCCACATTTTAATCCAAAAGAAGATACATAAGGAACAAAGAATTTGATCCTAACGTAACGATCTTTGAAGGGAGACTCTTGACGAAAACGACGCAGTGTATCCAAAACTCAAGAGCACAAAAGTAACAGGAAATAAAGATCTTTAAAAACCTAAAGGGAAACTAAAGAAGTCATTGGACAATCAATAAATCTTTGGACACCTAATTACACATACACAAACACAAAGAATGTCAAAAAAAAAGAACGTTAACTATAAATCAAGATATCGTAACACCAGTCTCTTCTACGAACTATGCTAAAGTTAAAAGAATTCAAACGACTCCAAACTGGACAGTGGGTTCTATACCAAATAGGACCTCATACAAGGTACACGCGAACTCTTCCACACAAGAAGATATAAACCTACCTTACAGGACTTATATAGTTGCTCTAGGTAGAATAGATTATATAATAAATTCTGAACACAATTGAATAATTAGACAAAACTACTAGACAGGGAACCACACTCAACTCACAATTTCAGAGGATTATAATAACACAATGAAAGTTAAAGAGGAAAATACAGACAATCACAAACAGAATACATAACTCCACGAGAAGACAACCCACGTATCTATAAAAGTTAACAATACAGAAGGAGAACCTAACTAGGGAACTATTAATCCATCACAGTAAGGAATAGAGAACATTAGAAGAAATATAATTCCAGATAAAACAGCTATACCTAACGATAAGGTCGAAAGAAAACAAAGTGTAGACGTATCTTATATAAAAGGTAAGAGAGTCAGATATACACACAAATCCAGACTTCACTGAAAGAATATCTGTCGTATATATATCTTAAACAAAAACATACGTAAGTCGGTCAGACACACGAAACCAACCACGTAAATTAGATAAATATAAATTTCATTAATAACTATATATATATAAGGATCCAATTTAACGGTTGAAGGTTACCTAGTACCTTTTTCGTTCTTTCAAGGTCTTTTTGTAGATAAAGACGAAATAACTGATACGGTTTCAGTAACTAACACACCTAGTGTTATTTGACCTTTTAAGACTTTCTCTACCCCTGTAATCTGGCGGACTGGACGAAGAACTCTTTAGACATACGTGCAGTCCTTCGTTGCCAATCTTGACCTGTACCTTGTTGTCTGATCAAGGTTTATCCTTTTCCTCATGTAGTTTCGACATATAACAGTGGGACGAATAAATTGAATATACGTCTCATGTAGTACTCTTTGGAACCCGACCTACTTCGTGTTCGACCTTAGTTCTAACGGTCCTCTATGTAGTTATTTGAGTCTATACGTTTATTGTGCTGGGAATACCGACTTTCACTACTTGATTTCTCGGAGAACTACTTTCACCTTCTCCTCTCACTTTTTCAACCGAATTTAGAGTTGTAAGTCTTTTGGTTCTAGTACCGTAGATCAGGGTAGTGAAGTATCCTTTATATACCCCTTTGTCACCTTTGTCACCGACTCAAATGAAAAAACCCGAGGCTTTAGTGACGGCTACCACTGACGTCGGTACTTTAATTTTCTACGAATGAGGAACCTTCCTTTCAATACTAGTTTGATTTCGTCGCTGTAATAAAACGGTTGATTCCAGGTAGAGAAGTTCCGATACCAAAAAGGTCATCAGTACGTACCTACACTTTCACTTTCATTTTCACTACAGCGAGTCAGCACAGACTGAAAAACGCTGGGACACCTGACATCGGATGGTCCGAGGAGACAGGTACCTTAAGAGGTTCGTTCTTATGACTTCAGCCAAAGGTAAAGGAAGAGGTTCCCTACAAGGACTGGGTCCCTAACTGGGGTCCCTAACTTGTGTGCTTAGCTTAGTCCCAGAGGGTGTAACCTCCGTCTACGACATTGGAGAGTCGATGGTCCCTTCGACTATACTCTCAACCCGATATTTCTTTCGACTCGTCTCTTCTTGACTACGAAAACTTGAGACCACCACCTCTTCTCAGAACTCTCAGGGAACCTGAAGTTCCTCTAGGTTAGTCAGGTAGGATTTCCTTTAGTCAGGACCCACAAGTGACCTCCCTGACTACAACTTCGACTTTGAGATTATGAAACCGGTGGACTACCCTTCTGACTGAGTAACCTTTTCTGAGACTAAGACCCTTTCTAACTTCCGTTCTCCTTTTCCCCTACTGTCTCCTACTGTACCAAAATACTGTAGTACCTGAGTTACCTGTACTCAAACCATTTGAGTCCCTCAACCACTACCTGTCCCTCGGGACCACAAGACGTCAGGTAACCCAGTGTATCTCAGTCTGTACTGACTCACTAACTTGACTTGACTAAGAATAGAACATAAAAAACTGATATATCTAGGGAAATGTAAACAACATTTCGATCAAAACACCATGACTTAAGAGAATTGAAAACGAAAAGACTTTTCGAAAAACAGGAAGTTAAACTTAACCTTAGAACGACCCATGTCATTAGAACCAACATCAAAAAAGGCAAAGTTATGAAATTTATATAGGACGGTAAGGGAAGACCGGACGTCTCAAAGACAACTTTCTAGTCGACAATTCGAATACCCCAAAGGAAACATACAATGAACAACGAAAAGTAAACGACGAAAATTATAAGAAAGAAACACAAAGTAGAAAAAATCAAACTAATCATGCACAGAACCACACAAAGAGGAACCCGAAATGACATACCCTGAGAGACACAGAGACCTGAACTAACTGATAAAGGAAAAGGTATACCCCTTTTAAAAATGAGATTAGAGAAGTTTTTAAAGAGTGTAGGAAAGAAAAAGAGAAGAAGACCCTGGGGATATTAAACTTACAACAACACAAACTATAACAGGGTCTCCAGAGACTCTGATAAAAGTCAAGAAAAGTAAGAAAAATGAAATAAGACGTGAAGTCTTTAATAAAGGTGGTAAAATAGAAGGTCGAGTGATTAAGTAAGAAGACGAAATCCATAAGACGATAATTAAGGAAGGTCTCATAAAAATTAAAGTCATTAACACAACAAACAGATACAAATAGGAAATTAATAAGATCCAGAAACAATTAACTAAGAACGTAAAAGAGGGAAAACAAAAGTTCCAAAAAGTAATAGAAATGATAGTAATAAGACTTAAGAAAAAGTCCATCAAACGGATAAAGGAGAAGTAAATAAACCTGAAGACACAAATAACGACAAAGAAGTAAACACTTCATAAAGAGACGGAAAAGAAAAAAATTAAAAAAAAAATTGAATAACACAAACTCCAGACGGAAAGGGTTCGAATTTCCTTTCAACTTAAGAAAGAAACTACTTTCAACTCAAAAAGAAGGGAAAACCAAAGACGGGAGGATTCCAACCAGGTCACCAAACCACCGAGTCTACCATTTCTCAGACAGATGTCACACTCTCTGGACCCAAACTAGGGACCCAACCCTTCTAAATGACCTTTTCCTTTACCGTTAGGTGAGGTCATGAGAACGGAACTTTTAAGGTACCCACCTCCTCGAACCACGTCCGATGTCAAGTACCCCAGCGTTTGTCAACCCGTACTGACTCACCCTTTTTTTTTTTTTTTTACAACCAGGTCACCAAAAACATTCGAAGTACATCCCACTCTAAACACTACTCTAAAAACAAACAAAAGGTAGACTACCCGTTCCGACTCACTCCACCATTAGTACCCACGACTAATAACGTAAAGATAAAAAGAAAACAAATGACAAATCTACTCCACAAAACGTCAAACGTTGACCACTAACTCACTACGACCCAGAATATAAGTTCACCAAAGGAAACACACTCAAGAGTGAGAAAATATGAGGGATTATCTACCCCTTTGTCACCTTTGTCACAGTCTGAAATAAAAACCCCCGAGGTTTTAGTGACGTCTACCACTAACGTCGGTACTTTACTTTTCTACGAATGAGGAACCTTCTTTTCAATACTGGTTGGATCCATCGTATAAGTTTTCGTCTCTATAATGAAATGACTGATTCCGGGCAGATCAGTTCCAATACCAAAGAGGTCACCAGTACATACCTACACTCTCAACCTGACACTTCTTCCGACTCGCGGCTTCTTAACTACGAAAACTTCGTCACAACCTCTTCTGAGAACCTCAGGGAACCTGACGTTCCTCTAGGTTGGTCAGGTAAGACTTCCTCTAGTTGGGACCCTAAAGAAACCTTCCTTACTACGATTTTGACTTTGAGGTCACGGAATCGGTGGAGTACACTTCTCAACTGAGTAACCTTTTCTGAGACTACGACCCTCCCTAACCCCCGTCCTCCTCTTCCCCTGCTGTCTCCTACTCTACCGACCTACCGTAGTGACTGAGCTACCTGCACTCAGACTCACTTGAGACCCTCAACCACTACCCGTCCCTCCGGACCACACGACGCTAAGTACCCCAACATTCATCAACCTGTGCTGACTCGCTGACTTGACTTGACTTGATTTCCAATTAAGAGACCATAAGATCCAGAACCTCGGTCACGAGAGTGAGGTTTCCGAGTCCCGAACTAGAGACCAGTCCTTTCTTCTAAGGTGTTCACCAAACAACACCGTAATTCACTCTAATTTTGTTTATAGGTTTTCACTCTTTAGTTTCTATTTGGAGTCTATTTACCGTGGATGTTTTAGTCCGTTAATTATTAATTATTATTTGTATCACCTTATATGTGTATATGTATATGTAAGTACTCATTTCAGTTTTGTCAGGTTGATTTTATTTCATGTTCTCAAACTGGACCGCTTGTTTCCTTTAGTTTTTAATATAAATGGTCAATTCTTGTTTTGATAGGTTTTGTGTTTGACCTTTTGTTTTAAATTTCGTTCTACGGTTAACCCCTTATTTCGTTACTTTTCTTTTGATTGTTTATAAAACTTTCCTTTCTTTCTTATCTATACGTTTCAATTTATCTCGATCTACTTCTTCCAAATATATGTCATTTCTAATTGACGTTCCCCTTTTCTTGTCAACCTTTCCGTTTGTTTCCTTATGTACATCTTTTTTATATTATCCAAATTTTTAAGTTTTAATTTTAATATCTTTTTCTCTTACTTTTTTTAATTTCTTCTTTCTTTTTTCCTTTTGAGGTGACTGGACGTTTTCGTGTGACATCTCCGTTTTCAAATATTGTTTTTATTTTTCACACTGACTTATATGTGTATATGCATATGTGGGTATTCGGCTTAGTCTTATCAGGTTGTTTTTATTTCATGTTATCTAACTGGCCCGTTTGTTTCCTTTGGTTTTTAATATAGATGGTTAATTCTTGTTTTGATTGATTTCATGTTTGACCCTTTACTTTGATTTCGTTTCACGATTAACCCCTTATTTCGTTACTTTTATTTTGATTGTTTATACAACTCTTCTTTCCTTTCTTTCTTTTCTTTCTCATCTATACGTTTCACTTTATCTCCATCTATTCACTCTAAATATATGTAATTTCTAATTGACGTTCCCCATTCTTCTCCTCCTTTTCGTTTGTTTCCTTATTTAATTCTTTTAATTATTATCCAAAATTTTTAATTTTAATTTTCTTCTCTTTTCCCTCTTGAGGGTCTTGACGTTTTCGGGTTGTATCTCCGTCTCGAAATAGTGTTAAATTTTTACACTGACTCTTTTTTTTACTTCTTTTGTTTGTTTTTTGAGTTTTCGAATTAATCTAAAGTATCACGGTTATTTTAACTGTTGATGTTGTTCCTCCCCCCTCTTTTTTTTTTATTTTTCTTTCTTCCTTTTTTTAGGTTTTCTTAGATAGTCAGGTTAAGTCAAGTCAGCAAGTCAGCACAGACTGAGAAACGAGGGGTACTTAACGTCGTGTGGTCCGGAGGGACAGGTAGTGGTCGAGGGTCTCAAGTGAGTTTGAGTGCAGGTAACTCAACCACTACAGTAGGTCGGTAGAGTTTTCTTAGATATCTTGTTCAGTTTCTTATTCTTGTTACTTACAAAAAGAACTCAGTGACGACAGTCTTAGGAAAGGGAGTGACCCTCAGTGTCACGTGAAGTGGAGGGATCCTACGGGAGGTTGTGACATGACTAGAGACCTGGACGACACCTCCGTCAAGTCTAAAATTAGACAAGGATGAGGAGACACAAGAACGGAGGTTATAGGTGTCGATAGTCTTGATCACGTGAAAGAAAACACCCTCAAGACACTGGAAAATATATAAGGTATCTGTGTCTTAGACGGATCAACTAGTACACCTAAATTAGACGTCGAACATGTCGACCACCCTTCCAAACCCCAGAAGAAGGAATCGGTGTGACGGGGACCCAAAATAAAGGTGGAGACGTACACCCAGTAGATGACCCCAAACGAGGACTCCGACGGAACCTACTGGACCCAAACGGGGACACTCCCGTCCACACCTCCACCACGTCGACGAACCCAACGTCCCCAACACCGTCGTGGTCCATGAGTCCCCTCAACCGTCTATCCCGTTTTCCTTTATATCACAAGATCTTCACATACCGTTGGTCATAACCGGTTATGCGAGGTCATAAGAAAGGACCTCTTGAAGGGAAGGACTGTCTCTTTGTACAGTCCGGCGTCAGATGTCCCGACGTCTCACTCTATGATGACTTCGTTGGGACACGTGTATCTGTGTTCTAGAAAAAACGGACAACGTCGAGACGAGGTCACTCTCAACTCACACTTCCACCGTGTCGACGAACCGAACGTCCCTGGGACCGTCGTACCTCACACGTCCCTGTGCCTGACGGAGGTGGTGTCCTCAATACCGGGACAGTAACAGAAAAAAGGTCGCAGAACATAAACCACTAGCCTTCCGGAGAAACCGATCAGAAAGAGGTATCGAGAAGGACAAGTCCGAGACTCTCCCGAGGGAACGGACCCCAGGAAGAGACAACAAGTCGTGTAGTCCGTCTATCTCTCCTGTTAACCGACCCCAGAATGAGACATTTAACCGTACAGTCCGTGAATTTCCCGTGGGACTCACCCAGGATGAGATAACAATCAAGGGTGAGAGAGATAACAAGTCGAAGGTTACGACCGTACACCCCCTCTCTCCGATACCACTACCGAGGTGGGGGATGTCCACTGAGTCGTCATAGTGGGACAAAGATACCGACGGGCCGAAAGGAGGTGTCCGTAAAGGTTGGTGTTGGAGGAGGGAATGTAGGGGAACTAGACAGAGAGGTGTCAGTTGTCGTCGGGAACGGGACTCTAACGAGGTGTTAGGGATTTAAGGTCGAGGTTCGACGACATGGAAGATCTTCTAGATGTAGGGAGAGACCCCATACATACCGACGTCGTTCCCGACAGACTAAGAGTAAGGTAAATTCGACGTTGTTCAGTCGAGAGAGCGAGAGTCGGAATTTAAAAAGAAGAGACTGAGTCTGTTAACGGAGTTACACCCCTAACCTGGGGACAAAGTCAGGGGGTAGACGGTTTCCACCGAGACTAGGATGATTGTGAGGACAAAAGGGGGATCAAAGAAACACGATATCTCAAAACGTACCCAGATATATAAGAAAAGACGACCAGTCCATGAGGACAGTCGAGAGTCGACCACAAGACGTACTTAAAGACACAGACTTCCACATAAGAAGTACATTGGTACCTCTCTCTACATGAGGTGTAGATGGACAAGGAGACGGTAGAACAAGAGTGGTTAAATAAAAACTAGTTGTCAATTTCACTGACAAAAAGGTACACACGTAAACACGATTCAGTGAAGTCAACAGACTGAGACAGTGAGATACCTGACATCAGGGGTTCCGAGGAGACACGGACACCTAAGAGATCCGTTCTTATGACCTTATCCAAGGGTACGGGAGGAGGTCCGTTAGAAGACTTGGTCCATAGGTTGTGTGTAAAGAATGTAGAGGACGTGACCGTCCGTCCAAGAAATGGTGACCGCGGTGGACCCTTCGGGGATAAAAAGGTATCAGACCGGATATTTTTATATTAGATCGAAAATCTTATAACATTTTGACTAATTTACATACATACGTGTATATATACATATACGATATATATATCATATGAAAATCAAATTTAGAATTGACTGTGTATAATTATTTGACTTTTTAACAATTTGATTTTAGAGAAATATTAATTACTTCCATTTATAAAAAGTACACAAATTCCCAATGAATAAAAAGTAAAAGACACTTTACACATATATTAAACGACTAAAAAAAAGTTACTTCATCATCCAAAAAACAAGTAAACGAAACGTCTATACGAAATTAAAAATTTCGTTAATTATAAAATAAATACCAAACACAAACTTTGGATAAAAAGATTAACAAAGAACGGAAATAAAGTGAGTACTATGAAGAAACTCGAACATTATCAAGGAAGGAGTAAGAAGTAACGTAACAGAGGAAAGAGATTGGAAAGATAAAAGACACACACAAACACACACACACACACACACACACACACACACACACAAAACCCTGACACATAATATCAATAGTCACTTAAAAATTATATCTGTCTAACCGTTTGACAGAGTACCCCGTTTAGACCAGGTGACGGACAAAGATATTTATTTAAAAATAACCTTGTGTTTGTATATATAATCTTATACCTAATAATACGACGTTATCGTGTCAACTCATCAACGTTATTTTCGAAATACAGGATGTTTCAGATTTTATAAATGATAGACCGGGAAAGTCCTTTTTTTTAAGATAGTGGGAGACGAAATAGGAGAGGGACTTCATGTATAATAGAAATAGGTATAAAACGTCTGTGTTTGGAAGTTTGGGTCACTCCGATTCTTTTTGAAAGTACTTAAACTTCTTAAAAGTTTGTTTTTAAAAGATTTACCCTCTAGGACCCAAAATGAGTTCAAACATACTAAGGTCTTGTCTTGAAAATTATTGACACGTGGACCAGGTTAATAGATTCCTACGTAAAGATGAGAATTTCATGTTATTTGATATAAACCTGTGTGTTTTGAGTTTAGATCAGTGTATTCTGTTGTATTTTACCTCTGAAAAACCTCATATATGAAAAAAAAAATATTCACATATCGTTAAACTTTCAATACCTATGGAAATACCTTAAAGAAGTACAGGGTTTCTATGGATTTTTAGAATATATAGTAAGTGTTTCTTTACTACAGATGATATTGATGTTGTACAGTTTTTAGAGCTCCGGTATATTTACGAACTTTATTATTTGTCACGATACCGATGTCCGATGTTCCGATGAAATGAATAGTCCTTATACTGGAATTATTACTTTACCTATTACTTTTCTTAACTCAAAA
This sequence comes from Capra ibex, assembly GCA_006410555.1. Lineage (NCBI taxonomy): Eukaryota > Metazoa > Chordata > Mammalia > Artiodactyla > Bovidae > Capra > Capra ibex. The sequence continues at coordinate 44,746,744 of SJYO01041852.1, read as the reverse complement.
GTATGTGTCAAGTATTTCTAGTCGTTGTTTCTGTGAAAAACTATTTGAATATCATTTTAACACCAACTGAAAGTAATAAAAAACATTTTACATGAAACGTTATCTTTCGGTGAAGACTGAAAGGATCTTTTTGTGTTATTTTCTCTAGTTGGTTTGTTAACGTTTTATCCAAAAAATAAAAATAAAAATAAAAAAAAAATAACAGACTAAATCACTAGTAAAGTCAAGTCAAGTCAAGTCAAGTAAACGAGTCAGCACAGACTGAGAAACGCTGGGGTACTTAGCGGTTTGCGGTCCGGAGGGACAGGTAGTGGTTGAGGGCCTCAAGTGAGTCTGGTTGCTGGTAGTTCAATCACTACGGTAGGTCGGTAGAGTAGGACCCAGCAGGGGAAGAGGAAGACGAGGTTTAGGGAGGGTCGTAGTCGTAGAAAAGGTTACTCAGTTGAGAAGTGTACTCCACCGGTTTCATGACCTCAAAGTTGAAATCGTAGTAAGGAAGGTTTCTTTCGGTTTCCGACTAGAGGAAGTCTTACCTGACCAACCTAGAGGAACGTCAGGTTCCCTGAGAGTTCTCAGAAGATGTTGTGGTGTCAAGTTTTCGTAGTTAAGAAGTCGCGACTCGAAAGAAGTGTTAGGTTGAGAGTGTAGGTATGTACTGGTGACCTTTTTGGTATCGGAACTGATCTGCCTGGAAACAACTGTTTTATTACAGAGACGAAAATTTATACAATGGATCCAACCAGTATTGAAAGGAAAGTTCCTCATTCGCAGAAAATTAAAGTACCGACGTCAGTGGTAGACGTCACTAAAACCTCGGGGGGTTTTATTTCAGACTGTGACAAAGGTGACAAAGGGCTAGATAAAGTTTACTTCACTACTCTGGTCTACGGTACTAGAAGTAAAAGACTTACAACTCGAAATTCGGTTGAAAAAGTGAGAACAGAAAGTGAAAGTAGTTCTCCGAAAAATCAAGGAGAAGTAAAGACGGTATTTCCACCACAGTAGACGTATAGACTCTAATAACTATAAAGAGGGTCGTCAGAACTAAGGTCGAACACGAAGAAAGTCAGGTCGCAAAGAGTACTACATGAGACGTATATTCAAATTATTCGTCCCACTGTTATATGTCGGAACTGCATGAGGAAAAGGATAGACCTTGGTCAGACAACAAGGTACAGGTCAAGATTGACCTGTCAAGGATTGGACGTATATCCAAAGAGTTTTCCGTCCAGTCCACCAGACCATAAGGGAAGAGAAAGTCTTAAAAGGTGTCAAATAACACTAGGTGTGTCAGTTTCCGAAACCGTATCAGTTATTTCGTCTTTATCTACAAAAAAGACCTTGAGAGAACGAAAAAGGTACTAGGTCGTCTACAACCATTAAACTAGAAACCAAGGAGACGGAAAAGATTTTGGTCGAACTTGTAGTCATTCAAGTGTCAAGTGCATAACGACTTCGGACCGAACCTCTTAAAACTCGTACTGGAATGATCGCACACTTTACTCACGTCAACACACCATCAAACTTTTAAGAAACCGTAACGAAAAGAAACCCTAACCTTACTTTTGACTGGAAAAGGACACCGGTGACGACTCAAAAGGTTTAAACGACCGTATAACTCACGTCGTGAAAGTGTCGTAGTAGAAAGTCCTAAACTTTACCGAGTTGACCTTAAGGTAGTGGAGGTGATCGAAACAAGCATCACTACGAAAGATTCCGGGTGCACCGAAGTGTAAGGTCCTACAGACCGAGATCCACTCACTAGTGTGGTAGTACTAATAGACCCAGTACTTCTAGAAAAAACATGTCAAGAAGAAACATAAGAACGGTGGAGAAGAATTATAGAAGACGAAGTCAATCCAGGTACGGTAAAGACAACCCTTTAGTTTTACAATGACTATTAAGTTAGACAATTTATAAGGGGTCTTAGGTAAATTGACTCGTACACTTAGTTCGTCAGGGGTAATAAGTTACAATAGTATATTACCCTTTTATTAATAAAAAGTTGTATGTCAAACCAATATAAATCGGACTTATTAAACACAAAAGTAGAAGGAATTACTTACCTTTGGTAATAAAAGTTATTTGAGTTTAACTTTTTATTATTACAAGTACCCTGTTGTAATCTTATTTTCCTAAAACTTTTTAAATACTCAAAAATAACAGGTCAAAGTTCAACAAACACACTTTGAACTTATAGACATGAAACATCTTTCATCGTTGTAATAACAAGTCAACGGTTCAACAAAGGTTGAGAGATACTGGGGTACTTGACGTCGTTTGTTCCGACGGGACAGGAAGTGATAGAGGGAGTCAAACAGTTTAAGTGCAGGTAACTCAATTGCTACTGTAGGTTGACAAAATAGGAAACAACGGGGGAAGAGGAGAACGGAAGTTAGAAAGGGTCGTAGTCCCAGAAAAGGTCACTTAGTCGAGAAACGTAGTCGACCGGTTTTATAACCTCCTAGTCAAATAGTAGTCAGGAAGGTAACTTATAAACCCCAACTATAGGAAACCTTAACTGACAAAACTAGAAGAATGACAAGTTCCCTGTAAGTTCTCAGAAGAGGTCACGGTGTCAAGTGTTTGTATTTAAGAAACCACGAGGTGGAAATAATACCAGGTTGAGAGTAACGGTGTGTTATAACTCTACCTTTAAATCTAACTCTCGGGGAGATGATATAATACCGGGAACATGTAAACTGTCACAACCTCTACTAATAAGAATGACAAAAGGAGTCGACTAATGTAATTGAAGTCATTACTACTTCTTTAATATTTGATATTTTGTGACTTATTAATATACCTACACTGTAAGACTTTCTTAAACCGTGTTGAGACTTTAGTGAAAGTAGTTTTGTAATTTTGACTTACTACGTAACAAACGTAGACGGTTTATGTTGTTGACATAAGACGTCCATTCATTTTATCAATTCATCAATTCGTCAATTCATCCCTTTTTGTTTGCTTCAATCAAAGACAATTCCTATATCATTAAGGGTGTATAAAAAGAGAATAAAAATAAAACGGGGTAAAAAATTCTTTTACAATACTATATAAATTTATTAAAGATTCCAGTTTTTTACAAAAGAAATTTTAGTTAACATACAATAGAAACTCGGACAAATATTCATACACATACAAAACGGAAAATTACACGGAACGTTAAAAAAACAACTTTCCACCTGTACTATATAGTCCATTATATTTAACTCTATCTACTAGAAAGTTACTGTTCAAATTACAAACAGATCCACAATCAGATTTAAATGACAAACGACTCCCAACCTGTACTGACTCACTGAAGTGAAACTGAAAAGTGAAAGCACGTAACCTCTTCCTTTACCGTTGGGTGAGGTCACAAGAACGGACCTCTTAGGGTCCCTACCCCCTCGGACCACCCGACGGCAGATACCCCAGGGTGTCTCAGCCTGTGATGACTTCACTGAATCGTCGTCTTGACATCCAAAGTCTCCACCGAGAAAGGAAGTCTCAGGAAGAGACAGAAGGAAAACCAGAATCAAAAGGGACTTTGAGGAATTCATCACAGACTTGGAACTTAATATAGGTCAATATAGGGGTACAATAATATGGCTTAGGGACTACACAAGTATTCTGTAACTAATCCAAAGTCAGGGAAATTGACTATACACAGGTGAGAACCCTTGAAATCTTCACAAAGAATCGAAAAGAAAGGGAGGAATCAACTCCGTCTTTCCGATCTTCCCCGACTTCAACCCATTAAAGGAAAGAGAATTTAACCTAGTCCGAAACCATTTCAGAACAGAGAAAGATCCAACCGTAAACAATAATTCTTGTGAAACTCGAACAAAGTTTTACCAGTAGAAAGGGTACCCATATAAAGTTTCATTAATGAAAGGGGGAAAGGGACCTGTTTATTTTCCCCTAAAAAAGAGTCTAGAAGTAACCTTCTTGAACCACCCTAAGAACCTCCAATTCGGAGGGTTATACACCGTAGAGAAACCCGACCCGTCGGTCCTCATAAATTGTGAATTCAGGTGTAAGTCGAAAGTCGTTAAGTAATTCAATGGTAAGTCTCCAAAGTCACTGAAGACGAAGTCTATTCGACAAGACACAAAAGACTTAAGTGGACAGATGTTAAAAATGTCACTGTCGTACACCACACTGGAGTTAAGAGACTACCTAGTTTTTTTCTACAACATAAATTTAAACAAGTCAAAAATGAAAACAACACCCTCATCTTTATTGTTAGACGTTTGAGAAATGTATAACCTTCCCTTTGAAGGTTCACTAAAAAAATTTATTGAACGGTTAATTTTACTAATGAATCTTTTAAAGTCTCACTTTATATATAAAGTCATCCCATACAGTTCATACGACAGTCTTAAAACATAGACAAACGTAAGAAGAGTAATTGGTCTCTCATGAACATAGGTTTCATAGTAGGAATTGAAATTCATGTATATCTTTGTCCATTTTTTAATAACTCCGTAAGGTAAACATGGACAACGAATGAACCCTGGTAAATTCTTATTCTCTGTTAAAGGACCAACCAAGATCTCTGGTAAAGATTCGGAAACTTAAGAACTCACAATATACACTTAAACCCCAAAATATAACTGAAAGTCTTTTCTTCTTTTCCTTATACTACTTATATTCTCTTCTATAATATTAAGTATTACTTTTGGGTTTTCATAAGGGATTTCACACTATTTTTTACCATACAAACCACTGAAATTTAATACACAATTATTATTTATGATTATGAAATGTCACGAATCCTATAAAACAAGGTTTCGTATCCATATAAATCAATTAAGGTGTCGTTCTATTTAAAGAATTACTTATGACCTTCATGTTAACGAATCACCTGGTCTTCCTTTTTTTTTACTTATATGTCAATGAATGAATGTAACGATATGTTTAATGGTTAATCTAGAGTGTTCATACAAAGGAATTTTAAGTTTGAGCACTTAAACGGATTTCTCAAGTCTTAATTACTTCGGAACTTTTTGTAATAAATGGTGAAAGTATTTAATAAAAGACCTTTTTTTAACTTATAAAGATTCTTATTAATTCATCATTTAATAAAATCAACTCATACTAGAAAGAGTTTGATCCAACACTCGGGTTGATCGTATATATACAACACCATTTTATATGACGGATGAGTATTTACTAGAAGACAAAATAATTATTAAACAAATAAAATTATAAAATTAAAATTATAAAATTATAAATGTACATAGTTTTGTATTTAAAGATAAAATAAAGAACACAAAAGAATAGTCTTTTGAACGTAAATGAACCGTTTCTACTGTAAATAACATTAGGTATTATGGATCTTTTAAGTCAAAAGAACGTCCTTAGTGTTTTCAGTTCTTTACAAGTAAAAGAATTATTTACTTTTGGTTATCTGAATGTTTTCCGTTAAATCTTAAGGACACTAAGATCTGATTTAGTGGTTTTGTACCTTATCATTAGCGTAAGGATTAAAATTCCGAAAGATAATCGTAAGGTTTCATACAATTCTAGATGGGAGTCTTCATTCAATAATTTAAAACTTTTTCTCTAAAACAAAATATAATGTCTTAATTTTCAATTATAATTAAACATCTGTTAATTTAAAACTAATATTTAATAATCACAGAATTTAAGGATCAAATTTGTCTAAGTTTCCTTTTTTACTTATCACATAGAAGTAAAAGAAACAAAGGGTCAGTAAACGTCTTTATCCTAATTATTATATGTTCTTCAAATCTAACAACTACAAGTAAAACATACAACAATTATGTTATGGAATAAGGTTTAAAAGTTAATGTTAAAGGAGACCACACGTAAACTAAAATCCAGTTAACTACTGGAGTAAGACAGTAAGAGAATTTAAAGATGGTCTATAATTCATTGTCTCGTCTATCTTTAAGAGTTCCACAGTTTCAATGTCTATTAAGTCTATCTCCCTTTTTTTGTTGTTGTTGGTTTTGAGAGACTTTAGTTGGAATTTCCTTGTTCTAAGTGTTACGTACTTCATACAGTCAAAACGACTCTTTTTATCGTTCTTTATGTTTATCTTTTTTTTACCGTTTTTAGTATTTTATGACGACTGATACTTCTAAGAAACAACTGTAAGGAGATAAATATTTTTATTAAACAACACGTCAATAATTAGTACCTAGTAAGACTACGGATTACTCTGTCTTTCGTTATAAAATCACACATAATTCTGTTATGAAGAACTTTCCGTTTCTTTTCATATCCTGAAGAAAGGTCATAATAAAACTATAGAAAGTCGAATTTTATATCTATACCTTTAGTTCGTATACAAGTACTCATATACTTCTATTAATTTATAATCACTGTAGTATTTCCCTAAATTACGACTCGAAACCATTGTCATCACAGAGTAACCACTATTGACAAAGTAAAATACCATTCTGGTAGGTTTTGTTTAGGTCTTTACTTTAAGTGTCTAATACATTTTTTTTAGGTCTTTACATTATAGAATGGTAAACTCCATTTTCTTTTTATAACCTCTTAATTAAGTTAAACAAAGATATAAACTAGGAATTTCTTATCGACACAACAGAAGACACAACTAGAGAGAAAGACCTTTCTCGTATATATCAAAATTTTTAATTATAAGTTCTAATAGACTTAATCTGACTATTATATTTAAGATCTTTGACAAGTCACATTTAATATTTATATGGGAAAAAACTCTTCTTTTAAGAAAAAGAAAAAAAAACCAAAATTCTCAGACTTACGATTCATATTACAAATTAAAATACACCGTAGAACATGTATGGTAGTGGTGCCATGGGTTAAAGAACAGTTCGTGGTCAGATTAACGACGAGACTTCCATATGAAATTTACACTAACTACAAATTCTTAAGTTCATTTACACTTACTTGGAGTACGTCAGTCAACCGGGATCTTTTTTCTGATTCTAGGGTGTTCTTTCTTACTTTAGACAGAGGTCTGGGACGAAAATTGAGTTCGTAGCTAAGAATGGACGTAAAGTCTTTGTGGCCACACGAAAATGTCTCAAATTTGAACGGTCAGGGTTGTTAACACACTTGATTATGGAATAAAACGGTTATAAAAAAAAAATATTAAAATCTAAGTAAAGGGGGAGATTAGAAGGAACAAAAGACCAAAGTAAACTACGTAAAATGGTACTATACAATATCTACACAGAAGTAAATAAGAAATTATAAAACATAGTTCATATTTGAGTAGAGATACAAATTAAGACTTTTATAAAGTTCGTAATAGTAAGAAAATTTATAATGTAGAGGATAAAAAAAGAAGGAAGAATTTGTGATTAATCAGTAGTCAAGTCAAGTCAAGTCAACGAGTCAGCACAGGCTCAGAAACGTTGGGGTACTTAGCGTCGTGAGGTCCGGAGGGACAGGTAGTGGTAGAGGGCCTCAAGTGAGTCTGAGTGTAGGTAACTCAGTCACTACGGTAGGTCGGTAGAGTAGGAGACAGCAAGGGAAGAGGAGGACGAGGGTTAGAGAGGGTCGTAGTCTCAGAAAAGGTTACTCAATTGAGAAGCATACTCCACCGGTTTCATGACCTCAAAGTCGAAATCGTAGTAAGGAATGTTTCTTGTGGGTCGTACCTACGATAGTAAGAGAAAAGACCTGAAAGAGTACGAGAAATCCGTGATTAAATCTAAAAATTTTTTTTAATTTGATTTAAAAAGTAAAGTCAAAATAATTATATATTAACTGTATGTCGTCATACATACAAAGTCCATATGTCGTACTACTAAACTGAATGTCAATGGTAATTTACTAATGGTGTTAATCAAATTAGTTGTAGATAGTAGAATAAGAAAGTTTAGAAATTAGGGAGACTGGAGTCCCATTGTGAAAGAGAAAATCTAGGAAGGTCAACTAACTAAAGGAGTAGTAGACATAGATTAAATGAAAAATCGGTACCTATCTCTTCGGATCGTCCGATGTCAGGTTTCCCAGCGTTTATCAACTTGAACTGACGTACTGACTTGTGTCTGTGAGTGTGTATGTAACATAATATGAAATTATTGGTCTTCATGAAAAATTATATAGTCAGATGACTATACGACTAGAAAGGAGATTTACATATAAGATAAGAATGAAAAAGAGAATACTTAAACTTTTGAAGTTACATTATAATAGATTTATAGTATAAATTACCTCTTTGATTAAGGAGAGGTTAAAATAGAGAGAAACAGTGACTATTAAGGAAAGTATGAGTCAATAAAGACATATATCATATTAAAATGCAAAACTCGAATAGTAACACCTCCAGTAGAAGACTTAACTTCAGTATAGAGAACTCGACCCTTTCACAGAGTTTATCGTTAAAACACAAACAAAGAGGACTTCGTTATCGTCAAGGTTACTAGGACCTTATAAATATACCATTAAAGAAGTAATCCAAATACAAGGTACGTCAAAGACATTAACCTTCCGTATATCTAGATACCAAATTGAAGGTGTTCCTTCGAAAAAATTGTAACGAAAACTTCCTGAAATAATAAATATTAATTGAAAACGAGGTAGTAAAGATAATACCAAATCGTCCCTACCATCTACATACATAGAGGAGTCAAGTCATTCAATAGCCTTCAACTTGAATTTGATATATAAAATACTAGATATTATGTAAGATTTTCTAGTCTTATTAAGACTGTACATAACAAGTATGAAATGACAAATATCCGTCTCTCAGACAAACGGAAAAAGAGCTTAATTAATATTAAATTAACGCAAACATATATAGTCTATATAATCCCCTAAGGGATCACCGAGTCTATCATTTCTTAGTCGGACGTTACTATTTCTGATTCCAAGTCAGGGCTCCAGCCTTTCTAGGGGACGTCTTCCCTTACCGAAGGGTGAGGTTATAATAAAGGACCTCTTAAGATACCTGTCTCCTTGGATCGTCCGATGTCAGGTACCCCAACGTTTCTCAGTTTGTACTGACTCGTTGATTGTGTATCGTTTATATAACGATAAAACACTATAGTGAACCGTATGTAGTCTAGATATAAAAAGAGAGTTGGTTCAAGGGTAACAAAAGTCTTAAAATATGTAGTTTTTTACATCACAAAAGGTATGTCTTCCTTCAGTGTATTCTTATTTCTGAAATAAAATAAATTAAAAGATAGATACCGTGGACGACATTACGGTCCTTGTGTATCAGGTATAAATTATATTAACATTCACCTATTGTATTCCAGTTCAATGACGTCTCGAATGACCTTCAATGTATTGAACGGATGTCCTACACGAACATAAAGATTCATAGGTTTCAAGAGATGTCAGAAAATACCAGGAAGACTTCACTTTTTATTTATTTATATGTGTAATTTTAAAATTTTAAAATGATATACAAATTACTCTAGTGACAAGAAGGGAATTTCAACATCAAGTAACACGACAAAATCAAAGTAAATTTGTCTTATTAAAATCATACATATAAAATGAGTCAAAAATAAAGATGAGGTCTTTCTTTTGTTTTTTAAGAATTTTACAAAGGTAACTTTGTATCGGAGTAGTTGTATTGAAATCGTTAAGTCCTGGATAAATTAAATTTTATATATCATTAAAAGAAAAAAGATCGGACTTTTTTATTTTGGTCCCATAATAAATTATATAGAAAATAATATTAAATCCATATTAGCCAGTTTTATAAGAATCTGATGACGATAACTTTTCTCTCAATCGATACAAGTGTCTGGGTCTTCATACCTCGTGAGGTGTGGAACCCTCCTAGTTTATCCCTTCGTAAGTCAAGTCAAGTCAAGTCAAGTCAGTGAGTCAGTACAGACTGAGACGTTGGGGTACTTAGTGTCGTGCGGTTCGGAGAGACAGGTAGTGGTTGAGGGCCTCCAGTGAGTCTGAGCTCAGGTAACTCAGTCACTACGGTAGGTCGGTAAAGTAGGAGACAGTAGGGGAAGAGGAGGACGGGAGTTAGGGAGGGTCGTAGAGAAAAGGTTACTCAGTTGAGAAGCGAACTCCACCGGTTTCATGACCTCAAAGTCGAATTCGTAGAAGGTTTCTTTCGGGCCCCGACTAGAGGAAGTCTTACCTGACCAACGTAGAGGAACGTCAGGTTCCCTGAGAGCTCTCAGAAGAGGTTGTGATGTCAAGTCTTCGTAGTTAAGAAACCACGAGTCGAAAGAAGTGTCAGGTTGAGAGTGTAGGTGTGTACTGATGACCTTTTTGGTATCGGAACTGATCTACCTGGACAACCGTTTCATTATAGAGACGAAAAGTTATACGATAGATCCAACCAGTATTGAAAGGATGGTTCCTCATTCGTAGAAAATTAAAGTACCGACGCCAGTGGTAGACGTCACTAAAACCTCGGGTTTTATATTTCAGACTGTGACAAAGGTGACAAAGGGGTAGATAGAGGGTACTTCACTACTCTGGCCTGCGGTACTAGAAGCAAAAGACTTACAACTCGAAATTCGGTTGAAAAAGTGAGAGGAGAAAGTGAAAGTAGTTCTCCGAAAAATCAAGGAGAAGTGAAAGACGGTATTCCCACCACAGTAGACGTATAGACTCCAATAACTATAAAGAGGGCCGTTAGAACTAAGGTCGAACACGAAGAAGGTCAGCTTGCAAAGAGTACTACATGAGACGTATATTCAAATTATTCGTCCCACTGTTATATGTCGAAACTACATAAGGAAAGGGATAAACCTTGGTCAGACAACAAGGTACAGGTAAAGATTGACAACGAAAGGACTGGACGTATGTTTAAAGAGTTCTCCGTCCAGTCCACTAGACCATAAGGGTAGAGAAAGTCTTAAAAGGTGTCAAATAACACTAGGTGTGTCAGTTTCCGAAACCGTATCAGTTATTTCGTCTTTATCTACAAAAAGACCTTGAGAGAACGAAAAGGGTACTAGGTCGCCTACAACCGTTAAACTAGAGACCAAGGAGACGGAAAAGATTTTGGTCGAACTTGTAGTCCTTCAAGTGCCAAGTTCATAACGACTTCGGACCGAACCTCTTAAAACTCGTACTGAAATGATCGTACACTTTACTCACGTTAACATACCATCAAACTCGTAAGAAACCGTAATGGAAAGAAACCCTAACCTTACTTTTGAACCTGAGTCAGTTCTCAATCTCTCTTCTTACAATTGACATCCTTCTTGGATATGACACCGAAGGTATACTTCCTTAATTACTTCGTACCATTAGTCCAAATCCTAACGTATCAAACTTATTAGAGTCACCCGAGACGTCACATCCTTGACAGGAAACCGACAAAAGTCCTACTAATCCCATCCATCACATACAGGGATTCACACTTACGGGTTATTTCTTCCACCAACTCTTATCTTCACCAACCAGTATCGCCGAGACTCGACCGACCACACTAAACTAATCACGAGTGAACCGAAGGGAACATCGAGTCAACCATTTCTTATATGGATATCACGTCCTCTGGACCCAAGCTGGGGACACATTCCTTCTAGGAGACCTCTTCCTTTACCGTTAGGTGAGGTCGTAAGAACGGACCTTTTTAAGATACCTATCTCCTCGGACCACCCGACGTCAGGTATCCCAGTTTCTCAGCCGTACTGACTCTTTGATTGGGAATGGAATGGAGAACTCATTCAACAAATAAAGAGAGTCAAGTCAAGTCAGTCAAGTGACCGAGTCAGTACAGGCTGAGAAACACCGGGGTACTTAGCGTCTTCAGTCCGGAGGGACAGGTAGTGATTGAGGACCTCAAGTCAATTTGAGTGCAGGTATCTCAACCACTACGGTAGGTCGGTAGAGTAGGAAACAACAGGGGAAGAGGAGGACGGAGGTTAGGGAGGGTCGTAGTCTCAGAAACGGTTACTCAGTTGAGAAGCGTACTCCACCGGTTTCGACTCAAAGTCGAAGTCACAATCAAGAAGGTTACTTGTGGGTCCCGACTAGAAATAATAGAGATCCTTAAACAATTGGAACCTTCCCCGTCAAGAAGGTCCCAGACGTTCTGGGGTTTACAATTTCGTAGTCACTCCCTTTATTTTTTGGACCATTTATGTCTATATAAGATCTTATATCTGTGTAAAAAGAAGGGTTTATTTTGTAATGTTAAATGTAAGACGGAGTAAAGTTCGTTAGTCAACCCAAAACACTCAAGACGGTGACCTACTATCGACAAAAAATAAACAAAGTAAACAATTATCGTTTAAGTCGTTGGTTGTAAGGGTTCATAAATAATTCAGTTTGCAGAAACTCTCCAATTACTTTACTCACATTTATACATAAAACGTACAACATTTTTAGTTATTTGACACATGGAACGACAGAATTCAGTGTTATTTTAAAGTCCTCAGGTAATAACTTTTTATTGTGTAAAATTTACTATGTCTTATATTAAAATGGTACCATTTTTTTTTTTTTTATGTTGTTCGTTGTTGTCATTTTCTCTTACTGTTGTTGTTGTTGTTGTTTTTCTTTTTTTGTCCACCAATTCTAGACGGATGTCTTTCTTTATAATAAATCTATTACTATCCAAATTAAAGAGGTTTTATGATCCCTTAAGAGGTAGATCCAGAATTGGGGAGATTCTTCTAGATTTTAATACCTGTAGAAATAAAAAAGACTTATAGAAATCTCTTTCCCTTTGTATCCAATATCTTAGGATACTTAATATCTATACCATATTCAAAATCGACATGACTCAAAGGGGAGTCTGTCTGTGTTGAAGTGACGGTCAAAATATATGTATGAAAATATTCAGTGAGAATGTTTGGTATCAAAGGAGAAAGAAAAATACGAGGGTTTCGTCTATACTCGTAAAGGTCTAGGAAACCCAATGAAACATCTTTACATAAAACAAAGTAATATAACGAAGGAAAGTCTGCACTATCAGTTAAGACCGTGGAAGAATCAAAAAAGGTGTTATATTATACTATAACGTCTTCTTTTTACATCTAAAATTTTACAACTGTGTTTTGTGATTCTGAATCTTCGTTTATATGAAGTAAAAGAATTGTAAAATGGGTATTATAATTTAATAAAATACAATACACACACACAATCAGTACAGGTTGAGAAACACTGGGGTACCTGACGTCGGACGGTCCGAAGAGACAGGTACCTTAAGAGGTCCGTTCTTATGACCTCACCTAACGGTAAGAAAAGAGGTTCCCTTGAAGGATTGGGTCCCTAACTTGGGACTAGAAGACGTAGTGTCCGTCTCAGAAATGGTAAACTCGATATCCCTTCAGACATTTAATAAAATATCTCAATTGATTTAGTAAACCAGGAATTTCCGTTTATTAACAAGTTATTTTTACATACCTAAAGACACTAGACATTTCCCGAAGGGTCCATCGAGTTACCCATTTCTTAGGTGGACGGTTACGTCCTCTGTACAAACTAGACACCTACTCTTTCTAAGGGATCTCTTCCTTTATCCTTGGTGAGGTCGTAAGAATGGACCCTTTAGGGTACCTGTCTCCTCGGACCACCCGATCCCAGGTACCCTGGTTTTTTCTCAGTCTACGTTGAATCGTTGACTTGTTGTTGTTACCAGAAATTATAGTGACTGACTATCTATATATAAAAATACCATAAATTAAAAGATCTTAATTCTTTTGTCTGATTTATGAGAATCAATAGAGAAGGTTCGTTTATATTAAATTGTCGATTAACTATGACGATATTGTGTGTAAATGTAAACCTGTAGAACGATAACACTTAATTATTTTTGTCACTTCCGTAGATAAAAACACTTCTAACGATGATTTAGACTCTAAGGGACCACCGAGTCTACCATTTATTAGGTGGATGTTGTGACCTCTGGATTAAGTTATAGACCTAGTCCTTCTAACGGACCTCTTCTCTTACCGATGAGTGTGGTCGACCTGACCTACTTCGTGGTGGATCTTTGTTCTCAAGACCCTCTTTATAGTTATTAGAATCTATACGTCTACTGTGGTGGGTATACCGTCTTTCGTTTCTTCTTGATTTCTCGGAGAACTTCTTTCACTTTCTCCTGTAACTTTTTCAACCGAATTTTAAGTAAGCCAGAGTAGTGAAGTACCGTTTCTACGTCTTTGTTACTTTTATCACTCTCTGATAATAAACTCGAGGTTTTAGTCACGTCTACCACTGACGTCGGTATTTGAATTTTCTTTGAACGAGGAACCTCCTTTTCGATACTGGTGGAATCTGTCGTATAATTTTTTGTCTCTGTACTGAAACGGTTGATCCCAGATACGTCAGTTTCAATACCAAAAAGGTCATACATACCTACACTCTCAACCTGATATTTCTTTAGACTCACGATTTATTAACTACGAGAACTTGGTCGCATAACCTCTTTTGAAAAGTCTCAGGGAACCCGACGTTCCTTTAGATGGTCAGTTAGGGTTTCCTTTAGTCATGACTTATAAGTAACCTTCCTGACTACGACTGCGACTTTGAGGTTATGAAACCGGTGGACTACGTTTCTAGATTGAGTGCCTTTTCTGGAGTCACGACCCTTTCTAACTTCCGTCCTCCTCTTACCTTACTGTCTCCTACTCTACTGACCTACCGTAGTGACTAAACTACCTGTACTCAGTACCTGTACTCGTCGAGGTCCTCGACCACTACCTATCTCTTCGGACCGGACGACGTCAGGTACCCCAACGTTTCTCAGTCTGTGTTAACTCACTGACTTGACTTGACTTAACTTGATTAAGAACGATCCTTTTAAGGTACCTGTCTTCTCGGGTCACTGGTGTCACGTACCACAACGTCTCAACCTGTCTTGACTTGTTGATTGTGAAAGTGAAGTGATGATTTAAGTTTAAATCAATTTCCGGATTGAAAGAAGACGGAAGAGATAAATATTTGAATATATGAGTTTTATAATATATGACAAAAAGTAGCTACATATAACGTACAAACTCTCATATTTAAAGTGAATTCGTTAGTCAGTCAAGTCGAGTCAGTGAGTCAAGTCAAGTCAGAGAGTCAATACAGGCTGAAAAACACTAGGGTACTTAGTGTCGTACGGTCCGGAGGGACAGGTAGTGGTAGAGGGCCTCAAGTGAGTTTGAGTACAGGTAGCTCAGTCACTACGGTAGGTCGGTAGAGTAGGAGACAGCAGGGGAAGAGAAGGACGGGAGTTTGGGAGGGTCGTAGTCCCAAAAAAGGTTACTCAGTTGAGAAACTTACTCTACCGGTTTCATAACGTCAAAGTCGAAATCGTAGTAAGGAAGGTTTCTTGTGAGTCCCGACTAGAGGAAGTCTTCCCTGACCAACCTAGAGGAACCTCAAGTTCCCTGAGAGTTCTCAGAAGAAGTTGTGGTGTGAAGTTTTCATAGTTAAGAAGTCACGAGTCGAAACAAGTGTCAGGTTGAGAGTGTAGGTATGTACTGATGACCTTTTTGGTATCGGAACTGATCTACCTGGAATCAACCGTTTCATTACAGAGTCGAAAAGTTATACGATAGATCCAACCAGTATTGAAAGGAAGGTTCTCATTTGCAGAAAATTAAAGTACCGACGTCAGT